>OVAO01000479.1:0-20942 GCA_900406285.1 Biscutella auriculata | reverse complement strand
CCGAACTTGAGCCAAATATTCTCAACCAAATCCGCTTTCAATTGTTGGTGCATTGCGGGATCCCGAACTCAGATTCGATTGTTCATAATAAGCATAGAATGAATTAAATTACAATATCAATTATTTTAAAACTATAAACTAAAATATCTCTAACCGACTAACTAAGATATTAAATAAAAGTATTCAATTACATAATGCTAAAAAGGAAAAAAAAAAAAAAATTCTGCACGCGCACGTGCACCGGTTCTTCACGCACCTCAGAGATGCTTGACGAAGGATCGATCCTTCGATTAAGGAACTCAGACTTCTTTTTTATTATTTTTTTTCTCGAAAAATGAGTCAAGGACCGCTACTTTTGCAGCGTTGTAGCTGCTCTTAGTAGCAAAGACTCGATCAATAATAAGAAAAAAAAATTAATATTAACTAAAATTTTCAAAAAGAACATCTCGCAGTTTTGATCTTTTTTAGTTTCCTGTGTTATTCATTTCATGGGCGATACTATGTTTCTTTATTCATGATTTAGTGGAAATTGACAAAACAAAAAAGTTATCCCTGCTTTAAGCTTCAGATATGCCAATAGACTCAACAAATAATTGAATATACTAATAGGAAGAACTTTGGTCAACGTATCTGCTAAATTCTTACTTGTATGAACCTTTGAAATCTTCACAGTACCTTCTATGATCAGATCTCTTACAAACTGCATTTAGATGGTCATGTGCTTCATTCTGTCCTGAAACACATTGTTCTTAGCTAATGAAATTGTGCTTTGGGAGTCACTGAAAATCTTTATTTGTTTTTGTGAATAACCAAACTCTTCACTTAATCCTCTTAACCAAACTGTTTCTTTAGTTGCCTCAGTTAAAGCTTCATATTCAAATTCAGTTTTGAAGTGTAGACTTCCAACTAATGACACATCCTCCTGCCAGAAAAGAATAACTAGACAAAGATCTTCTCTTATCAATATCAGTAGCATAATCAGTGTCACAGAAACCCGTGATTTTAACATCATTTCCCTTTCTGAACATAAGACAAGAACCAGAAGAACCTTTTACATATCTCATGACCCATTTTACTGCATTCCAGTGCTCCTTACTCAGATTACTCATAAACTGACTGATCACTCCTACGGGATAAACTAAATCTGGTCGAGTTCCTATCATGCCATACATTAGACTTCATACAACATTACAATATGGAACTGACCTCATGAATTCTTCATCTTTAATAGTTTGTTCCTCAGTAGTTGCAGATAGTTTAAAATAAGCTCTTATAGGTGTGTTAACAACCTTAGCTTGATCCATCATGAATGTCTTTAGAACTTTTTCCATGTAGCTTCTTTGTAACAGTTTCAAGGTTCCTTCCTATTTCTTACAATATCAATCCCAAGTATCCTTCTTGCTGCTCCCAAATCTTTCATTTCAAACTGAGCGTTCAATTGATTCTTCAATTCAGATATAATCTTCATGTATTTGCTAGCAACAAGCATATCATCTACATAGAAAAGGAGATAGATATATGTATCAGAGACATTCTTTATGTAGACGCATTGATCCAATATGCTTCTATTGAATATGATGTCAATCAAAACGAGTTGAACTTTTTGTTCCACTATCGAGGACTTTGCTTAAGACCATAGAGAGACTTCTTTAGTAAGCAAACCCAGTCTTCCTTTCCCTTTCCACGTAGCCATCAGGTTGAGACATAATTTCTTCCTCAAGCTCTCCATGAAGGAAAGTCGTTTTAACGTCAAGCTGCTCCAATTCAAGATCTTCATGGACCACTATTGACATCAATAACCTGATGGAGACATGCTTTACCATAGGGGAGAATATCTCGTTGTAGTCGACACCTTCCTTTTGAGAGAAACCTTTTGCAACTACATGCACTTTGTAACGCATTTCTTCCACTCATGGTATACCCAACTTTCTTTTGAAAATCCACTTGCAACCTATGATTCTTCTGTTATTTGATCCCTCCACCAACACCCAAGTTTTGTTTTTGGACAATGAGTTCATCTCGTCATCAGCAGCATATCTCCACTTATCTTGATATGTGTCTCCCATGGCATAGCTGAAATCATTTGGTTCCATCAAGTCACCATCTTCAAAGACCATCATAGCTAGCTCACAAAGTTTTCATCAGCCAACCAAGATGGAGGTTTCTTATCACGTCTTCCTCTGTCTCTAGCAAGTTGGTAACCTTCAAGGCTTGAAACTTAACTTTGCTCTTCAGGAGCACTAGAGTTAGTAGGCTCAATTTCATCATCGTCTGAGTCCACATTTATAACTTCACTTTCTGATGCAGCTACACATATTCCTCTGATATCTCCTTTATGCATTAGCCTACCTCGACATCTAATAACTTAGTATTGTTAGGCCGTGATTCGCTTGTATCCTTTAGCAGGTGTTTATAGTAGACATCCTCATTAAAAGTCACATTTCTACTGAGAATACATTTATTTTCCTCCAATGACCAAACTTTGTAACCTTTTATTCCAGTAGGATACCCAATGATTATTCATTTATTGTCCCTTGGTTTTAATTTGCCTTCATCTCTATGAAAATAGCAAACACAACCGAAAACCTTTAGATTATAATGATTTATTGAGTACTTTGACCATACCTCTTTGGGGATTTCATGATTGATTTTTGAAGAGAGAAGTCTATTTATCATATAAATAGTTGTATTCCCAGCTTCTGCCCAAAAAGTATTTGGGAGGCCTGATTCACTAAGAATGCTTCTGACTTTTTCAAGGATTGTGCGATTCATGCGCTCCACCACCCCCATTCTCTTGTGTATAGGGAATTTTTTGTGCCTTGTTATTCCATTGCCTCTGCATAGTTCATCAAACTCCAAGTTGCAAAATTCTAGCCATTATTCGTCCTTACATTCTTGATCTTTTCTCCTATTTGATTTTCTACTAGGATCTTCCAGCCTCTGAACTTTTCAAAAGCTTGATCCTTTGACCTGAGAAAAAATACCCAAACTTTCCGAGAAAAATCATCTATTAGACTCAGGAAGTAGTGACACATACCTAGAGATTCTGGAACAGTTGGAGCTCCCCAGATCTGCATGAATGTACTCAAGGCGTTGTTGGCTTGAATGTCTACCAGTTGAGAAGCTGACATTGTGTAACTTCTCATACACACAATTTTCACATAATTATATACTAGATACTTTGTCCTTG
Organism: Biscutella auriculata; assembly: GCA_900406285.1. NCBI lineage: Eukaryota > Viridiplantae > Streptophyta > Magnoliopsida > Brassicales > Brassicaceae > Biscutella > Biscutella auriculata. The sequence continues at coordinate 17,752 of OVAO01000479.1, read as the reverse complement.
TCGAGATGCCCTTTCTTTACCAGTATATCCATGCCCTTTTTACTAGCATGAGCCAATATGTTGTGTCAAAGCTTGGTGTCATCGAAATTAGTTACATCATTCGTTTCACCTTTGAAACTGTTTCCCTGAAGGAAATACAGTTGACCATGTTGCTTTGCTTTCAGAATGGTTCGACAACCCTTTTTAACTATTAGGATTCCATCTTCTGAAGAGAAGTTGCAGCCTTGACTTTCAAAGGTTCCTAAGGATAGAAGGTTACTTGAGAACTGTGGAACATACCTTACATCTTGGATTTGAATCATGTTTCCATCTGTAGTTTTCACCCCTTACTGATCGTATACCTTTTACTATTGAGACTGACTCATTCGCCGTTCTGACTCATCCACCAACAATCCCCATGAAGTTAGTAAACCAGTCTCTCCTATGTGTCATGTGAAATATACATCTTGTGTCGAGAAACCAGATTTCATTGAAATCAAAAACATCTGCTACATTTTCTTATGAAACACTCAGAGCTTCAACAAACTCAATTCCTGTAACAGCTGATGATTCTCATGTTTCATGGCTTGAGTTTGAGCTCTTGTATTGACCTTTCTTCGGAAAGTTCTTTTTGAACTGTCCCTCACTACCACACTCCCAACAAGTTATCTTCTTATCCTTTGATTTTGATCTTGCTTTGCTTCTGAACTTTCCTTGAGATTGGTCATTTTTAGTCTTCCTAACTCTAGTGCTTAAAGTAAAGTAAAGACCTTCTCCTTGAGACTTACTTTGTTTTCCTAAGTCATTTAAATCCAGTTTCTTCAAGTTGATTGCTTCAACTACTTCATCAAGAGTAATCGATGATTTGCCATATTTTAGTGTATCTCGTAGTTGATCAGACTACTTAGGAAGAGACATCAAGAGAAGAATAGCTTGATCCTCATCTGAGATAATTACCTTCACATTTGCTAAATCTGTAATTATTCTCAGAAACTCATCAATATTGTTCTCTATTGTCAAATAATCTTTCATCTTAAAACCATATAACTTTGGCTTAAGGTCAATTCTTTTAGGAAGTGCCTTAGACATAAACATGGAGTCAAGTACATAAACATGGAGTCAAGTTTTCGAAACATGCTTGCTGCAATAGTAATTGAAATTACCTTTCTTAATACATTGTCAGCAAGACTAAGGATAATCGTACTTCGTACTTTCCTTTGTTTCTTTGCCAACGACAAATCGATCTTCTTATATGGGTCTTGAGTTGATCCCCTTGATGTTTCTTTTCTTTTTATATCACCATCTTCTTTATTTGTATCAGACTTGCTTCTTAGCTCAGATTCTTGCGCCAATAAAGCTCCGGTTACCGATCAGCTCTAGGTGTGCTAGAATCTTTTCTTTCCACAAATTGTAATCAGTTGACCATTGAACTTTTCGACTTCAATCTTCGCGGATGGCATCGGTTCGAATTTTTGCAATCACCGATTGAGTTGTTCTTTAACATTGAACTGAAAATGTTGAGCTTGATTAATCCAAACGAGGCTCGAATACCTGCAAAACTAAACTCAATAGAAAACATTGTTTGATATAGAAATCAATTCAATATGATGAAGATTGCAAGAACTACTTAGATCTCACAATTCATGTTAATTCGATTTGAATCTTTAACAGAACTGTAAAGTGATGATAAAGAAAGAACACATAGTTTGTTATCCAGTTCGGGAGCTGAAATAGCAATCCTACGTCTGCCAAAGTTTTCTCATCGGAATCCACTAATTTTCTCTGATCTCCGATTACAAGACGCACCGTATAATCGCTCACCAAACAAGAAGAAGTAAAACCATCCTTCCTAGCTAGTGACGATTAACTCACAGCCTCTAAAAACCAAAAGAATACACAGAGAAGATGAACTACAAGAGCAACTAAACGAACAACACGTCCCACTCTCAAATCCCAACTTAGAACTAAATTACCACAAGTGATTCTCTCAACCACTCTCTAACAGAAAAGAACTCCAAGAATGCTTGCAATTAACTCTGAAGGATCTTCTCTTCCTTTTAGCTGAGCTGAGACTAAAGAAGAGAATGCCAAAACGATATCAGTTTAGCAAGTACATGGACCGGAGAAACACCGAACTAAGAGACACGCATTAGAATCGATATAAGCATAACACTATACAAGAAAACATGCTCATTTTTTACGGAATTTTTTACGGATCTTTTTTCCGTCAAAATTTTTTTACGGATTTTGACGGTTTTCGACAAAAATAAATTTGTCAAAATCCGTCAAACATTTTTGACGGGTACCGTCGGAATATTATCTGTCAAAATTTTCTGACGGATTTTGACGAATTTTGTAACTATTGGAAATATCCGTCAAAATTCGTCACAAATTTTTGACGGATTGTGACGGACAATTCTCCGTCAGTAATTTTTTACTGATTTTGACGGATTTTTAATCCTTCGAAAAATATTCACGAATCCGTCAAAATCCATCACAAAAGTTCTGACGGATTCTGACGGATATCCACCCGTCAGTAATTTTGACGGATTTTATAAGTCTTGGTCAAAATTCTTCATAATTCATCACAAAGCTCCGTCAAAATCTGTCGGAAATTTGTGACGGATTTTGACGGACTTTGGTACCGTCATAATCCATTAAAAGTTTTTGACAAATATTGACGAATTTGTGGTTTTGAAGGTTAAATTTTCAATTGTTCGTTAAAATCTTTAAGTATTATTGTTTATATCTCATAAAAACATTAACGTATAAAAACAACTAACCACAAAGACGGTATTTTATTTTTTTTAGGATTGCTTCCAACGTTACGGAAAAATAAGTTCTTAATATACAATAGATTATATAGGTTACGTAATTGTAGATGTAACTACAATATAAAATTATGGTTGATGCCTTTAATACTCATTTTGATCTTTAGTATGATCAAAAGTAACCATGTATAGTGTTATATATCTATACCTAACGGTTTTATAACCGCAAATTATATTTCTTCCAACTCTAAACCCTAAATCCGTCGGTATCCGTCACAATCTGTCAGAATTTTTAGAATCTGTCAAAAATATTTGACAGATTTTGAAGACAGTTTATGAATCCGTCAAATTTTGACGGATTTTGACGGGATTTTCAAACAAAATAGTAATATATTAAAGTCATGTTATCAATAACCAATATAATCAACGTAGCCCAGTAGTTAGCACACTTGTTGATTTTCTATGGACCAGGGTTCGAATCCCACCTGATTCATAAGTGTGATTTATTTATTTCATTAAGTCTTCAACAGTGGGGTGGCTCCGGCGGCGGTGGGGGTGGCTCTGGTGGTGGTTCCGGTGGTAGTGGGGGTGGCTTCAGCGTCGGTGGGGGTTGCTCTAGTGGTGGCTCCGGCGGACGCTCCGGCGGTGGCTCCAGCTGCGGTGGGGTGGCTCCAACGGTGGTCCGGCGGCAGTGAGTGGCTCCGGCGGTGGTCCGACAGCTGTTTCTGTGGTTGCTCCAGCGACGACCGCGGTGGCGCCGGCGATGGTGTACTCGGCGGTGTTCTGGCGACGATGTCTTCGTCAAAATCCGTCAAAAATACGTTTGTCATAATCCGTCAAAATTTTTTGACGGAATTTGATGGATTGAACATTTTTTACGCCTTAAAATTGATGGTCTAAATCCGTCAAAATCTGTCAAAAATTACATTGTTTATAACGAATTTTGACGGATTTTATTGCAAAAACACCTATATTTTTTGTAGTTTAAGAATAATTTCAAGGGAGAATTTTTCAAAAGGCCTTTTTTACTCTATGTTTGTGAAACTAAACATTCATGTATTTTATCCAATTAGTGACTAAAATAACCTTCATTAATAGTTGAGTAAAAATCAGAATTTTAAAAATAAATCTTAAAAAATAATTAAATCTATTTTTTAAGGTAAGTTTATTTAAATATGTAACTAATTAAGGTAAATCGTAATTAATCCACGATTTTTTTGTTAATTAAGGTAATACGTAGATTACATAGAATATTTTGTTCTGGATCCAGAATCTGGATCTAGAACACGTATTATGTTCTGCTTTGTTAATTACGTATTCTTGATCCAGATCTAGACTCTGGATCCAGAATACGTATTCGTACAATAGTGTATTCTAGATCCAGAATATGGATCGAGATCAAGAAACGTAAGTAGCAAGACAATCCAGAATATGTGTTCTGGATCTAGAAAACGTATCCTGGATCCAGAATATGTGTTATGGATCGAGAAAATGTATTCTAGATCCAGAATACTGATTTTACAAACAATCCAGAAGACAAATTCCTCCTAGCTCATTATTGTTAGAGACTAGTTTTCTTTTGATCGATAAGTTCGTTATTTGCTTGGGTATTGTAAACAAGATGTTCCTACACGGTTATGTGTGGCTTTTAAATACAGAGAAAATATTGCAAATGATCTCAATTATCAGAGTACCGGAAACATTTTTTATCTGAATGAGGAACCACAATTTTCAAACAATGAAGATGACAACTACTGTAGTAGTCTTTCTAAAGTACTTCATTCTGTAAACTTCAGAGACATAATGTAAACTTCAGAAAAAAGTCTAATGACCAGCGGAGATGAGATTCGGAGGAGATGAGAATCGGAGGAGATGCTTGGTTTCGACTTTCGAGTGAGTTCTGGATCAAGTTCTGGAAGACAGTGGAAGTTAAAATGTTTAGTTGAAATGGAAGAGTTACCCTAGTTTTTTCACACGAAAGGTAAAATGTATAGTTGAAATTGAACCAGAGTCGATTTTGGTTCGCTGAAACTGAACCAAAAATCGATTATGGTTCATTTCGATGAGTTATGATTAATGGTTTAAGTGATTAAAAATTAATCACGAAAATTAAAAAAAAAATCAGATATATCCCAAGGTTAGTTTTGGGTTAACACTAAAAATAAAGACTAATCTCACAAATCTGAATGTTAAAGGTCTAATTTCACAAACACAAGTGAAACTCGACCCATTTCAACATTTTTTTCTAATTTCAATCCCATTAAACTAGAGTTTAAGAATCAGAACCAATACCAACACGTGCGATAAGCATCTTTTAGATATTGTGTACCACTGCTAATGAAGACAACTAACAACTTCAATATACATAATTTTGATATATAACAGTATATTTTGTAGTATTAAGTGAATGAGGAACATTTTTCATCAATCAAATATTTAGCTTCAAATACAAGGAAGTTACAATATGTTTGTAGTATTTTTTTTATCTTACTTTTCAAGATAAAAAATTTTTAAAAAAATTCATATTCTCGTGATTTTAATATATATTTAAATCAATCGATGCAAGCCTCCAATAAGAAAAGTTATAGAACCTTCACTGTGTATAGAACTACGAACATAGTATCTTTCTGAAAAAAGATTAAGTTGAAACGTTTTTTTTTTTTTTGAAACGTAATTATGAAATAAGAACAAGTTGAGGAAATAGCTAAGAATAATGGAGAGGTGTATCGTATCAGTTGCTGATTATAGACAACTGGATGTTGTTTTTCTAATTAAAAAGCAAAGAAGTTGCCAAGTTGATGAACTCCAAAATATTCAGCTTTCATTACTCAAATATATTATTTGATTTGGTAAGATTTTTTGTTCATCGTTTAACTTTTTATTCCTTATAATTAATGACTTTTAAATAATATATATATATATATATTATTATCAGAGGAGACATTAAGATCATGTGTTACTTACTAATAAAATTGATGAACCCATCACTAGAATTAATCAATATCAAAATATTAAGTTTGAGTAGAATATTTAATAATCATGTTCATGTGTGTGATTATATTATTAAATAATCTCATTTTTAATTTCAAAATATAATACCATATGTTATATATTAACTGGAAAAATATTTCACTTAGGTGTCACTCATTACAAAATTAAAAGATATATCAAAAATAATTCATTATATTTTACTTAATTATAACACAATACCTAAAATATTTATAAATGATAAAACACTTTTTTTCAAAATTTATAGTCTCACTTATGCCAAAAAACTAATATATATAGCTAGACATGTGTGATATAAGTTGTTGGTTTGATTTGTGTACCATAATTTTGAAGGATTTTTGTCTTAGAAATGTAATGATTAGTATTAAGCTATAAAGAGTAATTGAGGTTAAGGTGACATTTCCAAAAATAGGTTGCTTCAAAGCGACATCTTTGTCTAAACGTTACATATGGAAACAAACAAAAGAGCATAACCGTTCAGAATAAAAAGTCAACACGCATATGATTCGATCCTTCTTATCTCCCCAGCTTGCAATTTTCCAAAAAAACCTATCGAAACCTGACTTTTCTTTTGATTATTATAATTGCTTTTTCTTAGAGTTTTCTGTTTGTTGGGAGTCAACTTGGATACATGATTTTATCATATTATTAACGGATTTTATTATATCTATTACTAAACATATAGTCGCTTGCATCTCTGGTTTGCTTCATTGAGTTTATGACTGATCTAACCTCAATAAAATTATAAATAAATTTGGGTTGCTATAGCTTTACGATATCATGTACGACACTCTTACAAACAACAATTCACTTCAATGTATTTAAAACTTTGTTACACATGCAAGATTTTCTTGTTTCATTAAACTCACTTCAATTTCAATGTATTAAAAGGAAATATATATATATATATCTCTTAAAAGACTACCATTCAAAATGCTTACCACTAATGGAAACCACGTATTTATAGCAAACCAATCGCCACAAAATGTTATTAGAACGTGTAATAAAACAAATATTCTCTCTATTTTATAATATAGAATGTTTTAGAATGTTATTAATTGATCAACTTAATATATATTAAATATTAAAAACTTGCATTAATATTTATGAAAATCTTATATTTTAGAATAAAATTAAAATTCTACATAATAGAATAGTGGGACTAGAATTTTTCTTTGTTTTACTTTTCAAAGTTTATCATTAGTTCAATTTTTTTTTCAATTTCAGATTTAATGCTTTGGAGCTTTTTTTTTAAAGAAAGAAAGTATGTTTGTATAGCTATCGACAAAAATAAAAATAGTGGGTGTATAAGCAATTACTTTTTCTGATAATATAAAATAAGATATACGAATGCCGCGTACGTATAGCGATACTTTCTTGAGTAATTACACTTTTATTAGAAAATTTTGTGTAGTTACACTTGACCACGAATTATTATTCAAATCCTCTATTTATTAAAACAGAAACATTTTAAAGAATGACTTTATCCTCACATGTAAGTTACACTCAATTGGGTTGGGTGAAACACACGGAATTAGAGGAAATGACATATCAACTCAACAACATGTTTTAGTATTGTCAAAATGAATTGAGAGAAATAGAGAAATGGCATATAATTTACTAATAATATTATATCCAACAATGTGCTAATTAATACAACAGAATCTTCTTTCTAATTAATAACACTTTAAGCAAGTATTTGTGGGTCAATGATTGAATATTGAGTTTAGGAATATATTTTTTTTCCTAGATTCGATTATTACTAGATACATTTTTGTTTGATCAGGAAACTTTATGGATGAGTGATAAGAAGAATGATTTGAGACCCTATCATATTTTCGATTTAATTCAAATAAATTCACATGATTCTCAAACACTTACATAAACATAAAACATTTTAATAGAAATTTATTTGAATATCCAGAAAAAAAATCTATATGTAGGTTGCACCTGTTTTAAAGGATTAGTTTGGAACTCTTCCATAGAATTTGAAACCAACATCTAGTTTAACAAAAAAGAATATTTTAAATAATTAGGGACATAATACTTAGTAGTTTGTAATAATGAGAAAAATCGTAAATATTATGGAATCTAAGCATAAATATAAATTGAATCTAAAAATAATAAAATAATTTTTAAAAAAGAGCAAAAAATTGTATATTTTAGCAGATCATAAGTCTATACTTAATCTGTTTGGCTCAGAATTAGAATCAAGTACGGTTATTGTATTTCCATTTAGATTCGAATCAGTAATAATCACCAATTATAATTTGTTGTTGAGAAAGAAAACTCTTTAAACATTTTGTAGAAAGTGTTACAGCGACTTAGTTAATCCGCTCTCATATGAAATTGAACTATAGTTATATTGATTATTTGATCGTGAATTATTATTATGTTGATTCTTAATTTAAATCATGAATTTATGTTGATTAAACCAAATTATATACGACGTTAATTTTATTAATGGAGTATTTAAACGGATTTAAATTTCATAATTAAATGAAATGACGTTATTTTTGAAAAAAATGACAACATCTTGAAGTTTTAAATTTGACCATTTTAACAACGAATTTTCATTTACTTTACATTTTAATTACAAAGTTTCATTGATATAACTAAATTAGACATGACTTTATACTAGTGATTGGTGATAGGTTATCGGTTCGGTTTGTGTTATTTTAAGTGTATTTCTCAAAATACATAGTAGATACTAGTTAACTATGGTATTAATTGAATTATAGTAGATAAGTTGTTATTAAAAATACATAGATATCACTGAACTTGGTTAAAATACTTGGACCAAGTTGAATTGCAACAGTCAAGCTAACCGATTCGGTATGATTTAGAACAACATTGGCAATTTCTTGGAAAAATATCCAAAGTAACAAAGAAAACAAAAAAAGATCAGTCAAAAGAACAGAAATAAAGTACAATTAAACGAGTGGGAAGGTGTTTTAAGGAGAATTTGAGGAAGAAATAAGACAAAAACCAAAAGACAAAAAAGAAGAATAAAAAGATAACAAAGCATGTGGTGAGCATTTTAGGGTGTGTTTGAGTCAGGTGGAGTTATATTCTCTAGGCGCACGCCTTCAACATTCTTAACTCTTCCTAATCTGTGAAAATAAATTAGATATCTAATTAGCTTCTCTACTGATTCTCAATTTTGTGAAAATAGTGAGCATCAATATATACAAGTACATTTATCTATTCAGGTTTGATTTGAATTTTTCAGATTTATTTTTTGGATAGAGTTATGATACTTGGATATTTTGGTCGGATTGAGAGGTACCATAATATTTTTAGGTTTTAGATTCAAATAATTTTAAATTCTAAAACAATATTTAAAATACGAAGAAATCCAAAATTTTAACCATATTTATTTAACCATTAAAATATAAAAATAAACACAAAATTAAGAATGAAAATGAAAAAATATCTTAAAAATCTAAAAGTTTAATATGAAACATTAAAAATATATTAAATATTTGAAATACTAATACATACTTCTATTTAGGTTTGAGTTTTTCAAATATAAATTTAGGTTTTGGATTTAATTTATGTTTTATCCGAAACCAAACTACCTTACAACTTACAAATAAAATTCATTCAGATAATTTAGTATCTTAATTTGAATTTAGTTTTTTTTTAAATCGGATTCAGACTTTTTTGTCCAGTATACATTATTTATGGTTATATATTACTATCTTGAAAAAGAAAACAGATCTAAGATCAATTTTTATATGAATAAATAGGGTTCCTGTAGATTTATTTATATATAGATCATAGAGACAGAGAGGGTTTATTGAGTGCAAAAAGGAGGATGAATATATTATTAGTATTCCAATAGAATACTCCAATTAAACCTAATTATTTTTTGTTTGTAACTAAAGTATGAAGTTTAAAAAGGAATGAAGAGAGAGAGAGAGAGAGTCACTTTCTAAACACTTTTGCTAAATAATCATCGTTTCATAATTGCAATTATCTTACGCTTTCTTTTCTCTAATAAAATAGTAAAAAGAGTGAAAACGTTGCAGAGACTGTAATTTAATCTCTTGCCGCTCTGTTTTTCACAGTTTCCACCCTCGAAATTCCACAGATTGATTCTACAAAAAGAGAAGATTATAACTTTATATAAAAAGAAATGCAAAACAAAGACTGGAAAGTGGAAACAATACTGCCCGACACAGAAATGACTTTCTTGAGAACTGCTAAAACAATCAAGACGCCATTATTCTGTTGATGATGATGATGATGATGATGAACATGAAAGTTTAGATTGTGTCAATCAATTGTAATTGTTCAACATTCTGGGTGTTGGATGTGATTAGGGTTTTGCATGGGGAGAAAAGATGAGTGGAATAATGGAAACGAAGAAGAAGGAGAAGAGAAAGAGAGATTTGTTGGGTCAAGTTTAGGTCTCAAGTTTTCTAAAGCCTTTACTTGCGCTCTAAGGAACTTGAGATAATTAGCAGCTTCATCAAGCATAGAAGCAGTGTCCATCTTCGTTCCACCTGGAACCAATGTCTGCAAAACCCTAATCTTCTCACTTATCCTCTCCCTTCTTTGCCTCGCTGCAACGGTCTGAGGATCCGATGATATCTTAACGTTCTTCCTCTTAGGCTTCTCCACTATATCCAATCCGAAATTCACCGGTCTAAATGCAGCAGCTCTGTATATCATCTCTTTCATCTGCGCTATTGCCTCTGCATCGGGCTCGACATTATCAGATAAAGAAGTTGAATGTTGGAAACTGATGTTCGAAGAACCGCCTCGTTCTTTCTCTCTTCTTGGTTTCTTTGATTTCGATTGATTCTCATCGTAAATGAGCTTGAAATCTCCTTTCTCCGAATCATCTTGAGAATGAACAAGACGGAAATGATTTCCTGTCTCTTCTCCTCCTCTGTTTCTCTTCAAAGACTTGGGCTTTGTTGTTGTTGTTGTTGTTGTAGTCTCAGTAGCGATCTCTCTATTCTCAGATTCTGCAGATGAAACTCCACCAAAACTCCAAAGAGTTTGACAATCTGAGAAAAGCACAGAGATTCCTTCGTCATTTTCAGTGGAGGTGTTGTTGCTGTTCGTGGTCGCTGATAGCAAACAATCGAGTGATGATGGATCTATAGAAGTAGCTCTGTTTCCAACATGTTGCTGCTGTTGAACCTCGCGGATGACTCCAAGATCAGGCATGAAACAACTTCTAAGAGTTGGATTATTGAATTGGTGAGAAGAAGAAGAAGCCAATAGGTCATTTCCTCCCCAGATCAAATCTGATCCTTGATGCTCCATGGTTTTGCTCTCTCGATTCATTCCATATATAGCTTGCGCGTAAACAGATTCCAATCCTTCCATCGAATCAAACATAACCCTGAAATCATCCAAAACAAAACCAATGTGTGTGAGAGAGAGAGAGAGGATACTCAGAAACAGAGCAAATACGCAAAACGGATATAAAGACCTTGGATTTCTTGACTCTTCGAGTAAGCAAACCTTCTTATAATAATGTCCACACATAAAAAAAAAAGGTGAAAAGGAAGAAGAGAACAAACAGACAAACGCACAACGAAGTGAAAGAGGTTTGTGCCTTAAAGAGATAAAACTCAAAAAGGGAAAGAAACAGAAAGAAGAAGTGCTCAAAAAGGAAAGAAAATGAAAGACTCTGTAATCTCTTCTGTTCTGTTCTGTTCTATAATGAGCTCTGCTAGAGTAATGGATGAATGCTATAAGAAAAGACTTCAAGCCTAGACACCTATAAGTGAATAGTTGCATACACAGATTTCTTATTATGGTATTTATACATATAAATATATATATATATATATACAAAAATATATATATGAATATAATATTATTTAAAAGGTCCCAGCTTTTGATGTTCCTCTGTATCAAGCACTAGTTCTTGTAGATTGGTATGGATGGTTAATTTAAGAAGTATGATTAATACCCAACGGTCTGTTTTAAATATTACCTATTTTGGTTATCTTTAAGAAATATATATATATATATATATATATACGCTGTAAAAAAGACTTATCTATATGAGCATTTAATCGATTAACTAATTACTGGAGATCTTTAACATAAAAAACGAACTACTGATGAAGATTAATCTTGCATTAACTTTGAGATGTCTTACCAAATTTTATGACAAACCGCCTATGTTTAAACAAATAACATTATGATCAATTTCAAACTTGAATCCTCTCCTAAACCGGATGTAGCAGTTACTTAATCCAAAACTATTTGAATTATCGTTGGAATACTTGCTTCAAAATCAATGTCACATGCGCAAGGAAAAAAAGTGAGAGGTTAATGAATATTAATCTAAACAAGTATTTATATGTAGATATATTCATATATTAACATAAATTTTAATATTAAAATGAGTTTGATGAGCATAATAGTTTCTGCAATCGAAGAGCATCTTTTTTTTTTGAAACCCTAAAAAACAGATTTAATAATTGTAAAATCATAGAGTGTATATATGATTATGTACTTGATGAAAAGGGATACATAATTTAAAAAACTACGAGTGCTTGAGCAGAGAAAAAGGACTGACATCCTTTTTAGCATCGTGCGAACTAAAAACTTTACGGAATAGATCGATACGAAAATGAGATTTAGGGTTTGAATCCTTGTTTTGGTGAATAAAATATTAATGTTTTTAATATTATATTCTATTTAATCATAGTTATAATCATGACCAAACTGTTAAAGTAATTCATGATTATAAACACAGTTTCTTATTCTTCTACTTGTTTATTTAATTTACCTTTTCGTTATCATCATCAGTCAATAATGATCAATATCTATCTTGTAATATTTTATTTTTATTTATTTTGGGTAGCTAAAACTTGATATTAATATATATCCAACTCTTCTTTCTAGGAGTTGTTTCATAGAAGTGGAAATAAAATTTCATGTAGTTGATCAATTCTGATTTGTAGAGGTGTCTATTTGGGTTTGAATATGTGGATCAATTTCAAATAACTTTAGAGCATATTCATTAGTGTATGTAAAGAGTAGGTTCAACCATGAACCTAGCAGGTCAAGTATTGGTTTAGGGCCTTCGATATGAGTAAATAAAATATTGGTCCTCATATTTTAAAATGTTCTTTTAGTCCAGTGGTTCAGTCTTTCTCTACCATCACAAGTGTTGCTGGTTCAATCCTCAACAATGTCAACAGTCTTTTTAAGTTTTTTTTAATTTTCTATTGATAAAAGTGGTCTCAGGACCGACCCTGGTAAAGAGGTTCTTAGGCTAAAAATAATTGATTTTATAATTAAAATAATAGAACCGATTCTGTAATGAGAAGTTTTAGAATCTCTACGTGACAGAATGAACGATTCTGTAATGAGAAGTTTTAGAATCTCTACGTGACAGAATGTAATTGGCAAAAAGCAAACAAGCAAAAAAATTGTACATGTGTCTCTCTCTCACTCGCATTCTCTTCCTCTCTTTTTCTCATTTTCTCTCTCCATTTGATGTTACAATAATAATAAAATGTTATTAAAAACCTAGGTTTCAACCGATGTACATGGTCTTATAATATATTAGATTTGGATATTTATATGTCGACTATTATTTGCGCGGATAGAGCCATGCAAATTAAAAAAAGAATGTGTTTGTCGTGGTTCATATATACCATTTAGCCGCGAGTCAATCCAAATTACATTATTATTTATAGTGTTTGTGTGTAGTAATAAATTTTTTTATAAAGTTTTAAGTAAGGTTATTGTGGTTATAGTCATATGCTTAGTATAGATAGAGTCTCAAAGATATGAACGATCTAATTAATTTTTTGATAAATTTCAATATCTTCAATAAGTAAGTCATTGTCTTTATGTATTTTAAGTTTTGAATTTATTCATATTTTCATTAGTTAAGTTGTATTTTCTTATTTTAATATTATGATTTAAATGATTACAACAATTTGTAAGTATTAGATTTCAACTCTCAACAAGTTGTAGGCGTTTAAACATTGAGTTTGAACGAAACTTTTTTGATGAGCCATCAAAACCAAGAAAGAGAAAACATGTTAACGATGATAATGTGAATCACTAGTACAAATTTTTGTGGCTAACAATACCCACGAATTTCCCACAAAAAAAATTATGGGTTTTTCGTGAGAAAAGACCTACGAAATTGCCACGAAATGTGTTAGTGACTAAAATAGCTACGAATTAACCACCAAATGTGTTTGTGGCTAAATTAACCACGAAATGTGGTCGTGGCTAATATACCACGAATTAACCACGAGATATGGTCGTGGCTATGATAGCCACGAATTTCCCACGAAATCTGTTCGTGGCTAAATCAAAATAGCCACAAATTTGCCACGAAATATGTTCGTGGCTAATTTATAAACAAAATTAAAACCCTAAACCCTATACTATAAACTCTAACTATTAACTCAAAACTAAAAAATAAGAACCCAAAATTCAAAACTATAAATTATATATTCTAAATCCTAAACTCTAAAAATCGAACCTTTATAAACTCTAAACTCTAAAACTCTAAACTCTAAAACTCTAAACTCTAAAACTCTAAACTTTAAACTCTAAACTCTAAACTCTAAACTCTAAACTCTAAACTCTAAACTCTAAACTCTAAACTCTAAACTCTAAACTCTAAACTCTAAACTCTAAACTCTAAACTCTAAACTCTAAACTCTAAACTCTAAACTCTAAACTCTAAACTCTAAACTCTAAACTCTAAACTCTAAACTCTAAACTCTAAACTCTAAACTCTAAACTCTAAACTCTAAACTCTAAACTCTAAACTCTAAACTCTAAACTCTAAACTCTAAACTCTAAACTCTAAACTCTAAACTCTAAACTCTAAACTCTAAACTCTAAACTCTAAACTCTAAACTCTAAACTCTAAACTCTAAACTCTAAACTCTAAACTCTAAACTCTAAACTCTAAACTCTAAACTCTAAACTCTAAACTCTAAACTCTAAACTCTAAACTCTAAACTCTAAACTCTAAACTCTAAACTCTAAACTCTAAACTCTAAACTCTAAACTCTAAACTCTAAACTCTAAACTCTAAACTCTAAACTCTAAACTCTAAACTCTAAACTCTAAACTCTAAACTCAAAATTTAAACTCTACACTCTAAATCATATATTTTAAACATCAAATAAAAAAACCTAAAATTATAAACACTAAATCATATATCATAAACTCTAAACTTTAACCTTAGCTTTAAACTCTAAATCATATATTCTAACCCCTAAAATCTACAACTTCAATCCTTAACTTTGAACTCTAAAGTTTAACTTCCAAAACTCTAAAACTTCAACTTTAAAATCTAAACTCTAAAGTTTAACCTCATAAACTCTTAACTCAAATTAAACTCTTAACTTTAAATCATAAATCATATATTCTAACTCTAAACCACAAAAGAGTAAAAATGACAAAAAGTAATATAATAAATAAATATGTAGATAAAAAATTAAAATTTGAAAATATGAACAAAGAATAAGTAAATATTTAAATCAAAATAAATTGAAAAAAAACTATTAAAAACTAATTAAATCAACGAGGCGAGCGATGAGATGATACTATATGATGTATTACTCTTATCAAACCCTTATCATTTCAAAATAATCATCTTTCACACACATATATATATACAAGAATATATTAAACATATTTATATAATTATATCTTAAATAATCCAAACCGAACTAAACCGATAATTTTTAAAATTTTCGAGAAATAGACTTTTTACTTAGCCGAACCAAAAAAAACCGTAGCACAAATAATCCAAACCGAACTAAACCAATAAAAAATTTATCCCCAAATTTCATACTATCAATAACATCATACTAGCATATCGGTTAAACCCGAGACAAATCCAATTATAATAAAAAAAACAAATAAAACTAAAATACTAGTAATGAAGGTAGTAATATATTATAGTCCAGTGGTAACTGCATCTCTGTGTGGTACCTCCTACCCGGGTTCGAGTCCCTTATAACGCAATTGAATGATTTAATTAGCATTTACCTTCGACGGTGTGTGAAGTCACTGTCGTGATGGAGATTCACGACGGCGTTGAGTCGGCACTGGGGTGCACCGGCGACGGTGAGCTCCGACTGTAATTTTTTTTAATTCATAATCATTAGCCACGAAAAACCCACGAAACACTTTCGTGCATAATACCCACAAATTTTTTCGTGGCTATTTCGTGGCAAACTAGCTACAAATTAGCCATGAATTAGCCACAAAACTTGATACCCACGGGGCTATACCCACGACTACCATTTCGTGAGTAATCCGTGGTAAAACACATATACCCATGAAATTTGTCGTGGCTATATGATGTTTATGTACTAGTGTGAAAGCTGATAAAATCAAAAACAAAATCTCTTGAACAATGACTATAGCAATATTTTCAACATTTTTCAATCATAAATATTCTCTTAAATCACCCTAGAGAATTAAGAATTTTACACACTTATTTCTGGCCAACTCACATGTTATTTAAACTATGTGGATTGGATGTAGACATATATTTGTAAAACATTGTTTGCACAAACAAACACGCAATAATTTAACAAAAAAATGTCTGCCAGAATTAACCATTTAGATACAAGTCAACCCGATTTACCTCTCAATTTTTTGTATTGTATATAAACAAAAAATGGTTCCAACTAGTATCAAAAGAAATTAATACTACTCATTTTGTATATTACATTATATAATAATTGATTTGGGATAATTCTTTTGGAGTCCCTTTGAGATTATTATAATTTTGGCCACATACCATTATTAACATAAAAATATAATTTATCCTTTCTTCTTCATGTAGTGGTTTATTCTGTTTGGGCTCCAATGATCAACAGAATCTGATTCGGCTTCTATTTTATTTTGTAAAATAATTTATTATCATAGTATATAGTATTATGAATTAATTATAAAAATATATTAATTTTCAATTGTATCTGAATTGCTAGTTTTTTCTTCGAAATCGTTGTAAATAAGTCGGTAATCTACAAGTAGTAATTAAAAATCTCTCTGAAAAAAGAAATCATGTGTGGCGTTTCCAATGATAAACTGAAGATGCAAATCAGTTGAGCGATGGAATCAGGAAGCTGGCAGATGAGCATCATGCAATAAAGAAGAGTCTCGAAGACTTGCTGACGTGGACAGGAAGCGTGGGAAAGATGCTCCCAAAATCTTGAGGAAAAAGAAATACGGTTGTATAAGGGAAACATTCCTTGTAGGGTTTAGGAAAGTTTCATAGTCATTGATTGTATATATTCAGACCTAAAAGTGATTAGAGGGTAACACTTTTGGGAGAATATCGCTTAGGGGGTTTTGTCATTCGAACTCTACAAAAGCAAAAGAGTTTCGAAGGTGAGTGTTGAACTCGGTCTCGGGTTATTTTACTGCTGAGTAAGGTTAATCAGAGAGAGTGGTATGGGATAAATTATTGCTTTTTGAATTCCTTTGAGAGTAGTCTTAGGAAGAGAGTAAAAGCGTGTAAGAGTAGTTTGTGTTGTACAAAGCTACTGCTTATTAATAAAACTTTATCCTCTTGGTCTTGTTGCATCAAGACGTTAATCGTGTGGCATCAAGTCTCTGTACTTACAATTGGTATCAGAGCAGTCACCTAATATGACTGTGTGCGCTTGTCAAACTCAGGTGAAGATCTTGGGTTAGGTATGGAGAACTCACAACAGTTCGTCGCTGTGACGAAACCTCTGAAACTGGACTCAGAGAACTATGGGTATTGGAAGGTCCAGATGACTCAGATGATTCAGAGCATTGCCACTGAAGCATGGACAACTGTCGAAGAAGGATGGAAACCTCCTGTGGTGATGAATGAGAAAAACGAGGAGATTCTGAAACCTCGAAAGCAGTGGACCCCAGACGAGAACAAAGAAGCGATGTACAACTCAAAGGCGTTATCTGCCATGTTCTTCTCACTGCCTATGACGCAGTTCAAGCGGATTCAGGGATGCACATCAGCGAAAGAAGCCTGG
>OVAO01000478.1:0-20958 GCA_900406285.1 Biscutella auriculata | reverse complement strand
CCATGGTTATAAAGCTGTATAAGTGGTTTACATTCATAACTCTTTTGTTAGATGTTTAGTTTTCTTAAAATCTAAAATTAACAAATGAATGAATCACAAAGAAACTAATGTTTTGGAGATGTGGGAGAGATGTGATTGTTTTATGGTTATATATATAAATGATGAATAAGTCAAACATGAACACAATTTTGGTGGAGAGGCAAAAGAGAGGAAGGTGCAGTAGTAGGAAGAAGTCACCAAGAAAGAAAGTGATAGGGGAAACTTACGAAGAAACTTTGTGAAAGCAATATTTGTTTTTTTTTTTTAAACAAGTAAATTCAGAGGAAATTTCTTCTTCAGTTTTGATGGGACATTTTGTACTTATTTGAAGGGCAATTTGGTATATACTTTCTTTTTAGTAATTTAGTTGAATTATAACAATATATTTTTATCAAGTTATGATGGATAATAATGGGGTTGCTAATTCTTTCGCATTTTTTTTGGTTTTATTTGAATAAATAATTGGTTTGATTAGGTCTTAGTATTTCTAGCTTTTGTTGTTTGTTGGTATATGTCAAAACGGTCTGGTTGACTGACTAGTTACCCTGCTGAAAGAGCAAAAGGTAGAATTCTAATGATAAGAGATGAAAGAATCATGTCTTAGTAATTTTAGTTAATTAATTTTGTACCAATAATGACTTAGTTATCTGGACTTCTAACAAAAATGGTGAAATCAAAATCAAATGAAAACTCTGGAAAAGAAAAGTGAAATTATGTAATTTTTATTATTTTCTGTCAATCATTTTCTTCATGCATTTCATCTTTAATAGAAGACAGACAAAAGTGGAAGAATGTATTCTATATAAGAGGAGAGAATATGTGCTTAGATCTGGTTTTTTAGGTGGGTTGGGTAGTCGTTACTGGTTTATCTGTCTGTTAGTATAGTTTTAGGCATGTTTTTTGGATCTGTATGTTGCTTTTCAAATCGTTTGCTTAACGAATATTTGGAGTCGGTTTAGGATATTTTTGGGCTTAGCTATTGGTTTATTTAGGTTTGTTTTAGTTGTTGAAGGGGCTTCTCTCTGTATTCCGGCATGATCAACTTTCAATGCGGAATTCCTTTATTTTTGTCTAATGTTGTTCGTTGGACCAATTCGTAAACTCGGGTGAAAGACGATATTGTGGATGATTCCTTCGAACTGAACATTTTATTGTATAAAATTAGGGATGTTAAATACGGGTAAATACTCATACGGTACCCATGATCCTACTTATTTTTTTGAAGACGATGACCTTTTATTTTAGTTAAATTTAACAAAGTAAAATTAGGATAGATTTTTTTGTTTATCCAAAGTCTCATAGGGTTTTACCCTAAAAGTTTTATGATACTCATGAAACTTTTTTTAATATTTTATATATTACTGAAATAATCTTAAACTTATCATAATTTACACTAGGGAGTCTGAGTTTCTAGTAAAACGTGTTTCTATATTTTTCTGGAAAAACTTGATTCCATATTTTTAGAGAAAAATGTGATTCCACGATTTTCTGAAAAAAGTGATTCCGCAATTTTCCAGAAAACGTGATTTAACGAGTTATGTGAAAATTATGATCTGCGATTTTCGGGAAAATAATTGTGATTTCGCGATTTTGGATGGTTCGAAAATCGGGATTATGAGATTCTCTGGAAAATGTGACACTACGATTTTTTCGCAGGAAAACATGATTTCACAATTTTTGGCAGGCTAAAGTGATTTGGCAATTTTTTCGGGAAAAATCGTGATTCCAAGATTTTTGGAGGGAAAAAAATTGTGATTCCATGACGTTTGGGAAAAATTGTGACTCCCAAAAAAAGATGGGATTCCAAATTTTTCGGAAAAAATGATTTCGTGTGTTTATGGAAAAACATGATTGCACGTTTAAAATGTGATAAATTAGTAATTTTTTATGAAATTATTTTATTGTCAAATATGGGCTATAAATAGGGGATCCACTCCCCAAACGCTCACATTGGAGCTTAACGTGAGTCGAACTCGTGGGTGTCAAGTAAAAAACACATGTTACTACTAGTAGTGCTAGACTCGCTTGACAGTAAATTTTTATGAATTGTGTTAATATAAAATATGAAAAAGAAATTATTAAATATAAATCTTATAAAAGATAATTAAATAGGGTACCTATGAAACTATCCTATTTAATTAGGGGTTCTAGGGTTATCGTATTTAGACTAGGATATTTTCTGGTTATTTGAATTAGGGTATTTTTAATGTTATGATAGGGTAAGGTAGCTTTACCCTAGCTAACATTCCTGTATAATTGTGAAATGTGTGGCACTAAAAATGATATTTTTGTTGAATGTTTATGTTCAATGTATGATGTTTAATGATTTTGGTTATGTGATATTTCGTCTTTTTGTTAAAAAACGGTATTCCACGTTTTTCGAGAGAAACATGATTCTTTATTTTCGGGAAAACGTGATTCTACGTTTTATGGAAAAAATATGATTACGCGTTTTTACAAAGAACGTGATTTTGTTCTTTTGGAAAAATGTGATTCCGTTATTCAGGACAAACATGTTTTCGCGGTTTTTGGGGAAAACGTGATTTCCGCATTTTCGAGAATCTATTTACCAAATTAGGGTCCTAAATAAAAAGAAACCATATACCTAAAGTTGGACCACCTTGACTGCGTCACCGCCACCACCGAACCCTAGCTCCGCCATCGCGACGTTCCAAGCGCTGTAGCGTGGACTCAGTCTCGGGTAATCAGCGGCGATCCGAAATTGCTTTTCTCCGAGACCTAACTGCGGTGCGCTCCCACTCTAAACAAACCCTAACATAAACTCTTGCTCCGCCTCATTCCTGCGAACAGGACCCCACCGGGCGGTTCCGAGGGGATATAACAACTCACCAAAAATAAATAAAAAATCATCAGAGCGGGGGGTCTTCACCGACGGAGACCAAGTTGGCCATCAACTTCGTTTTTGCGCCTAGCGCGAGATCGAGAAACAAAAACCTCCATGCAAATATTTTGGGGATAGGGGGACTTCCTTGAGACGGAGCCAAGCCCTGACAGCAGAAGCGATGACAGATCTACCAGACCGTAATGCGGGGACCTCCGTGGTGGCGGAGATCGAAAAGTGGCTGGTCTTACGGGCTGACCAGATCTGAGCGCCGCACCGATAGAGGAGGAAATATCTTCCGCCTAAATACATTGTAGCAGATCTAAACGTTGTGAAGAGACGACATCCTCTGTCTACGAGACCTAAGGATAGTCCGGCTAGAAACTAATTTCACACAATGCCTGACGTTGAAGGCAAAAGACAATGTCAAAGCTTTGTTTCTCTAATTTTCTGACGAAGCCTCGAAAGGTTCTTTTAGAAAGATAGAGATTAAGAAAGATGTTTTATTAAGATTCGTTGGAACAAGGTTGTTGAATCTTAACTAGTCAAAAACTTAGTTTTAATATGACACATTCAATATCTATATTATAAAGTAAGGTTTTTTTTCTTAGAGCTTGACATTTGTCAACCTATGATTGATTGCTAACACTTATTTATAGAATTAAATTAAATAAATTACAAATAAGTTTTGAATATTTATTAGGTCTCATTAATTCTATTTAAAATTATTAGGTCTCATTAATTCTATTTAAAATTATTAGGTCTCATTAATTCTATTTAAACTAATTAATTCTATTAAAAACTCATGACTATTAATTCTTCACAATATGTGATATATATCTTCAAATCTTCTATTAAAAAATATATTTAATTGTATTTAAAGCTGCCAATAATTAGTTTCAAAACCAAAATGTTACCTAAGTCTTTTAAATAACCATTAATTTTATTTAAACTCATTAATTCTATTTAAAATTCATGACCATTAATTCTTCATGATATGTAACATACATTTTCAAATATTCTATTCAAAATTATATTTAATTATATTTAAAGCTCACAATTATTAATTTCAAACACCAAAATGTAACATAAGTCTTTCAAATGACCATTAATTCTACTTAAACTCAATAATTCTATTTAAAACTCATGACCAGTAATTTTTCACAATATGTAACCTACATCTCTAAATTTTCTATTAAAAATTATATTTAAAGCTCACAATTATTAATTTCTAAACCAATATGTAACCTAGTCTTTAAAGACTCTATTAAAATGTTTTGGTAAACTAAAATTAGGTTGAATAAATAAAAATTAATTTAATAAATAATGCACATAACTATTAAATTTTATGTTAGAATTAAATAAATAAATTAAAAGTAATTTTTGAATATTTATTAAGTCTAATTAATTATATTTAAAACTCATGGTCATTAATTTTTTCCTAATATGTAACCTACATCATTGAAGGTTCTACTCAAAATTGTAATTCATTATATTTAAAGCTCATAATTATTAATTTCAAACCAATATGTAACATAAGTCTTTAAGCTTCTACTCAAAATTCATATTAATTAGAATTATTAGTTAAGTTTAAGGTTTGAAACATAAACATAAATACATTTTATTTTTAAAAGATTATCTCATCTAACTTTAAGGTTCTATAGAATAAGCTTTTTGTTGGAGTTTGATAGGAGAGTGACATGTGTTTCATTCCCATTGAACATATATTTATTTATATCATTTATTTCGTTTTTCTCAAATTTGTGTATTTTTTCTTACTAAAACAATCACTAATTACGGTAGAATGTTTGAATATTTAATATATAAATTCAGTATGTAACATAAATCCATAAAACTTAAATTTTCAAAATTTAAATTAATTTTTTGTTAAAACTCATAATTTCTAGAAATTTATATTCAAAGCAAATGTATTAGTTTTTAAAACCCATGATCAAAAATTATCGAGTGTATTTTTTATTATTAAAAATTGATCAATAATAGATTTTAATATAAATATATGATCGATTGATTAAAATTTATCAAGTGTATATTTTATTGGCCTTTCCCTAGTTGAAAAGAAAAACGAGATTTTTTTTGTCTGGAGAGAAAGTAAATTTCATGATCTAAATTTGTCTAATAATTCTGTCATTTAATGAGATTTTGCCTAAAGTTTGAAAGAGTGTCTAGATAGCTAAATCATTCTACTTTTGTCTGCATGAACAGTGACTTGTTTGACCAAACGTTGGTAACCGATTAAACGATTAACTAGTTCATGCTTACTTATTGAGGGCATTAAAAAAAGAAAACAAAAGACGAATTAATATGTCAGAAATTTCCTTAGTAATTTCCTGGAAATTAAAAGTGAACAAAGTTAGTTGTAGTGGCGTCCTTATTTCTTTTGGCAGTTTTCAGAAACTTTGACATTTTAGACCACCTCCAACAGTGTAATTTGAGTTTCTTAAATCAATTTAATATTAAAAAAATGTCTAGATTTTATAAAAAGTGAAGAAATAGTTCTTCATTTAGTAACTTTCCAAAGAATTTAGAACCTCAATTAATATTATTTTAATATTTTTGAATATTTAAATATTATTTTTGTGCTAAGAATTACTAATCTAAGAATTTTGCTTTGATACAATTGTTTTATTTTGTTCAAATCAGAATGTTTTTCATTTGTTTATTTTGGTCAATATGGGATTAATGTTCTCTATAGTTGAGTCAGTCAGTCAAGCGTCTCATTTATATATATCAGGAGAGAATTTGTTCATGCGCAAAGTATTTCTCATTGAATTTTAGTTAATTATTTTATATTTATCATTTTCTTATTATAGTAATTTATATTAGATATTATTTTTAAATATTTATTTTGTTTGTTCTCGCATCATTCATCATTTAAATTTATTATATTACTTTTTACTCTATAAATAAATAATTTTTATGATCATAATAATCTGTTATATTTTTTTAAAATATTTATTTTTCTTTATCTCAAATTTATTATCTAATTGCAAATAATTTTTAAATTCCCCAAGTTTCATTTAAAGTTTATATTTCCACATACATTTCATTTATTATACTATAGTTTTATCCACAATTTATTTTTCATATAGTTTTTCCAATTTTATAATTTTTCTTATCTTTGATATGGTTTGAAGTTTATTTTTTTTATTATAATTTTAGTTCATTTTCATTTGTGAATCTTACCTAATATTTTTTCATATTTAAGATGGTTATCTTATATACTAATTGAGAACACATCAGTGAAATATGCCAAAATTATTTATACTATATTTATAAATTATAAAAAAAATATATTTTTCTTTAACTTTAAAATTCCATGCATGGTGGGTCAAGATTATATTTTAATTTTATGAATATCAATATTATTACTTTATGATTTTCAAAATTATATTTTAATTTTATGATTATCAAAATTTAAATTATTATTATGATTCTCATAATAATATTATTATGTTAAACATGTTATTATTATAACACTCAACAATATATATATATATATATATATATATATATATATTTTTTTTTTTAAAAATATACATATATACACATGTATAAACATTAAAACTATGTCATTTTGATAAGACAATAAATTAAACAAAAGTGAGAATAGTGAGAATCGAACTCATAACCTATATACACTGCACAACATACATATTGCCAAATTATTTTGTTAAATTTTTTATTATTTATGATATAAATATATTTTTATAGGAAATATGTGCCACATGTCATTATGTAAAAGTATTCTCTTCCTCTTTTATATATTAGATTGGGGATGTTCGTAGTATCAAAGGAAGTAGAATACTTTGTCATTTTTCCTGGAGCATTACTTTTGGACTCAAGTTCAGTTTACATTGATCGGATTCAGGTTCAAATTTAAAGACCAAGTGTCCTATTTACATGGATCATGTTTGAGTTTTGGGTATGAGAAATAGGGAAGTTTATTAAAGTCAAGGATGGTCTTGAGCTAAAGTTTGTAAAGCAAATAAAACAAATATTTTGAACGTCACAACTTATAAACAATGTAAAGGAACATCAATTTTAAAGATAAAGTAGTAAAAATTTTAGTATGCGCCAACTAAGTTCGGACCAATATTGATTAGACTAATTAATTTTAGTTGCATGGACTAGAATAACATGAGAAACTTAAGGGTAAATCTAGTTATTTTATTATCTGAATTATCTTTTGCCACAATTATCGTCAAAGTTTGTCCATAGTCTGAATCTTAAACATGAGTATATTATGTATTCAAATCAGTTAACTTACTACATTCATTATAGGTTTTCGTAAATTTCTCATCAAGAAGTCTTTCAATCAGGGAAAAAAGGCTAGGTGATTATGTAAAGAGGTTATTTAGTGGTGAAGTTAAAGTGTTTGGGATGTTTAATTAAAAGTTACCAAGAGAGTTCATGTCATTACGCAAAATCACAAGAGAGAGAGGGTAAGTAAGGAACCTTGACCTAACATACTACCTAGTAGTACAAATCTGTTGGAGTTGAAAATATTAGAAGACTGAGAATAAAGAATAATTTTCTTTATTAGCTTTAGAAAATAATTCAAAACTAAAGCTCTCATTGAACATTCTCTCAAACTAATCTCTCTCAACTCATAAGTTATGCCACACTTTGACATCTCCTTATATAGAATTGGTTTCTCCTAATTCTACTCATAATAGGACACAACTTTTCCTTTTTTTATTTTACTTAATATCTTATAGATAAACTAACATATATTTAGATAACTCCTAAATATATTATCTCCTAGTTTATCTAACTAATTAAGCTTTTTTTTCTCATTCAAGGTTAATTCAACATTCTCCCCCTTAAGCTTGAACTCCAATTCAGCTAAGTCTTGAACTCCAATAAGATCTTTCAAGCTTAGGTCAACAGTCTCCCCTTAAGCTTGAAATTTCCTTTTGACACATCCTGAATCCCAATGAGATCTCTCATCTCCTAGAACTTGATTATGCCAAGTGTCTTTGTTATAATATCACTTTCGAGAACACTCTCATTTACTCCATAGAAATCCTAAGGTTCATCGTCGATGGCTAGTAGTAGACTCTCTCCTTCAATCTCTTTTGACTTGATTGAATTCCTTGAGTGTGGCGGCTGAAGATCCTCTTATCTCTCGACCGGTTCTGCTCCTCGGTGCCGCATAACTTCCATGAGTACTTTATATAATATATTTCTAGATATTTTCCGCTTCACCAAAATTTTACCCTCTTTGTTGGTATCACCGACTGATTGTTGAAATTTATCTTTAGAAAATTTCATTATGGTTTTCTTCAAGTCTTGTTGGCCTCGAATCTTTAATAGTGTTTTCTTCAACAACCTTGTTTGTTCTTGTTGATAAGACATTGAATCTGCATAACTTGTATTTTGCACGGATTTTTCAGAACTCATATTTTGCACGAAATCTCCAATAGTCGGATACCGCCCCATATTTGCACAGAACGATTCTGCACAAATATAATCTTGCACGAGATCTGCACGAACTTTGTTAAAAGCATCAGGTTTGAACATGAAATATACTTGATCAATATGGAAAAGATCTTCTTTATAGATGTCATAGGTTGGATCTCCATAAATCTCTTTGTAGATCTCATGATCTCCTCTCTCGACAAAAAGACTTTCATCTAACATATATCCAGAATCGTTCTTCGATGAAGTAATCAAAGAAACCCGCTCTGATACCAATTGGTGGAGTTGAAAATATTAGAAGACTGAGAATAAACACTCTTTATTAGCTTTAGAAAATAACTCAAAACTAAAGCTCTCATAGAACAGTCTCTTAAACTAATATCTCTCAACTCATAAGTTATGTCACACTTTGACATCTCCTTATATAGAATTAGCTTCTCCTAATTCTACTCATAATAGGAAACATTTTTTTCTTTTTTTATTCTATTTAATATCTTATACATAAAATAACATATATTTAGATAACTCCTAAATATATTATCTCCTAGTTTATCTAACTAATTAAGCTTTTTTTCTCATTCAAGTTTAACTAGATTTGTACCTGCATATAATGCGGGGTGATGTATTTTCAAAATATAATTTACGATAATTTTAATTTTATAAATATATTTTAATTTTAAATGTCTTATATCTAACAATATTAATATTTTTTATTTTTGTAAATTTATATTATTTTTTTATTTAATTTTATAATTTTTTATTTTGTATAAAATGATAATATTAGAGATATAGAATTTTGGTAATGATTTTACCCATAGGTTATCCAAATATTAAATTTTAATTTATATTTACTTAAAATTTTATTATACTTATTTTAGGAAAATTTTGAAATCTATTTGAATTTATGTTTTTTTGAAATATTTTTTTTGTTAATGATTTTCATAAATAAAACTTTTATGAAATATTAAGATATTATTATACTTTTTTAGATTTATCTAGAGATATTTTTATATAAATTATTTGTATTTATGTCTATTTAAATGTTATTAGATTTATTTTGAGAAAATCTCCCGTTCTTAATTTAAATTATATATATATTTTCAATTTTACCATGAAAAAAATTTATTTTGTTCTTTTAGCTGATTTTTCTAATGACATATAATATAATTTCTAATGATTTTAAATTTATATTCATAAAAATATTCTAAAATAATACTATAGAGATACAAAATATATATGAGAAGATAAAATTATGTAAGACATAATTAACTATATTTAAATTATTGTAATAATATTATGTAATAGACCAGAAATCTAAATTGGATATTATGAAGTTTAATAATAGAGGTGAATTAGGAATCATATATATTTTATACTCGTTTCAAAATATCTATTTTAATCTAATAGAATATATTAAAATTTTAAGTTTAAATTATTTAAGTATAATTATTAAAAAAACAAAAATATATGTATTTAATTAATCTAATATAATTTAAATATTTTCTTTTATATCTAAATATTTAAATTATTATAACCTAATTAAAATTACACATATTTACAGTTTTACCCTTAATGAAAATTACATATATTTCCAATTTTATCCTTTCTAATTATTTGTATTTTGTTCTTTAAATTATTTTTCTCCAATGACATATAATGTAATATTTTAATGATTTCAAGGTTACATTCTTAAAAGTGATTCTGAAATAATACTATAGAGATTCAACAAAACCAACTATCCAACCTAGATCAAAAACTAATAGGAATTGAAACTAAACACAAGACCAAAACAAGACAGTCTTTTCTTTTACTCTTTTTATTTCCTCATTTTCTTTTCTTTTCTTTTCCCCTTTTCCCCTTTTCTTTCTTTATTTTTTTTTCTTTCTTTTCTCTTTTTTATAAGGGAGATCGATCAATCTTGTACGGGGATCGATCGATTTTGTACTGGGGTCGATCAATCTTCTTCTCTTTTTCCTAAATTTTATTTTCAAACGACAAATCAAGGTAGACGACTTTTAGCCTCGTTTTAATCCAGAAACTAAATCAAGGATTTAAATCCCCATAATGTTATACACCCTATGACCACTAAGAAAACACACAAGCATTATAGTCAAAACAAGACATCAAATTATCATTTAACCACCTATGATTCCATATTAACTAGAAAACAAGAAAAACCAAGTTAACTCAAGTTCTCTCCGTAGTTTGTGCACATGAGTGAACACCTTAGAATTATAGAAGGTGGTAAATGGTAGAACAAATCATGAGTGTGGTTTACTTCTCATTCCTGACATCAAACTCCCTGATGAGAAAAATTAAGTTCATGTTAAAATCCAAGTTAAATTAAGTTAACATCAAATCCAACAAAACCTATCAAGCATTTGTTTTTTGGGAAGGAGTTTGGTCATGTGACTCTCCGGTTTTCCTGTACTAAACACTATCCAATAATAATGGTCATAGGAAGTCATAAACACGAGAGGTCAATATAAATCATCATAAGAGAATGTCATAGTCCCAAAAATCCATGAGTCGAGTTTGGACTGACACCTGAAACAAATAAAACCAGCAAAAAGAAAAAGTGACATCAGTAACTGGTGGCACACTACCCAGACTTACTTCACATTGTCACAGTGTGAAAATAAACCGAGAAGAATGACTCCCTCAATAATGGAAGCAAATAAAACCAAAAATACAAAATTTTAGAAAATACTCCGAGTTTCGAGATGATTTATAGGAAGAATGGTCGAGGTTGACTCTTTTGGGTGCTCTAATATCTAGTTGGAACGTTTGGATCTGGGAAATAGGCGGATTCGATCGAACTCGTATGAGTTTCGATCTATCTTCATATGTGTTTTTGAATGCCACCGGTCCACTAACTTGTCAATGAACGGATTTGTTGATCTAGCTATTTTAGGAGAGGGATCAATCGAACCTTGGAGGGACCGACCGATCCTCTATGTCACGGCTTTTCTGATCAATCTTAAGGTAGGATCGATCGATCTGGGCATTGTTTGCCACTTTGAAAATAATTCCCGAAAATCACCTAAAACTCAACAAAAATAAAAAACAGTGAAAAAAACGAAAATAAAAGAATACTCGAATGGAGTACCATTGAGTTGTCTCCCATGAGTGCTTGTTTAACGTGGTGAGCTTAACAGAATTTATCAATCAAGTGATGGTTGAGGAAGGAAAAGAGATTGCATCCTTCTCTTTTGTAGGTGGGTTTGGTGTAGCTATCTTTGAAGCCTTGTGGGATTATGGAATGATTTATCTGTTCATCAGCTCTAACAATCCTTGTTCACCTTTCTCCTTTTATTCAGGTGTGATGATTCTCTTGACTTAGTGGAAATGTTTGGGTCTGCTCTTTCTCCAGACTTTGGATTTAATAGCTTCTCTAGCGCACCTATAAGGGGTGAGTTTCACAATGTTACATTTTCTGGTAAGTCCAGTAATCTTTTCATCAACCTGTTTCTTGCCCCTTTCCCCCTTCTTCTTTTCTTCTTCTTGATTTCGTGAGTTGGTGGTTGATTGTCTTCATTTAGGACTTCTCTGACCTCACTTTCATCAATATTCTCAGGAGGATTAGCTTCATTGGCTCCTTGAGTAGGTGGTTGAGAATCTTCGTCCAAAACTTCTTTGATCTCACTTTCTTTAGACTTTACAGAAGTATTGTTCTTCTTCTTGCCTCTCCTTTTCTTTCTTTTACTTGCCTTCTTTTTTGGGAATGGGGCGTCTTCATCCAAGACTTACTTATCAGCATATTGCACAAATCCTAGTGAAGATGAATCTGTTTCCTAGGTAAATACAAAACTGCTCCCACACTTGCTAGCAAAGTTCTTCCCAAAAGAAACTCATTATTTGTTGGGTTCTTCATTTCTAATACATAAAAGTTTGTAGGAGCCAAGCATCCTCCTATCACAACAGGGACATCTTTCCAAATGCCTTCAAATCTTTACCTATCAAAGTTAGCAAACTGGAAGTTCATCTGGAGGTTGTGAGTTTGCACATCCTTAACTTCTCTGCCATTTTTCTAAACATGATAGCCACACAAGAACTAGAATCACAAAGTGAAATTTTGAACACATACCTGTTAGCGGAGTAGATGATGATGAACTTTCCAGGATTTTCGATCTTGTTCAACTCTCTCATAGGTTGTGAAGATTGTTCCTACATGACAATTACTGCACTCACTTCCTCCACATTCCTCTTTCTTTGTATGAGAACTTTGAAGTATATCTCATGAGGGAGAACTTTCTTTCTTAACCCAACATCCTTTTTTTTGTTCCTTTTGTTGCGTTTAGGGGCTTCTGCTCCTTAATTGGTGGTTCCCTCTTGAGACCTAGGATCACAAGATATCAGATGCAAGTGTAGCAATATGACTGGTCAGAATAACCGATGCAAGAATTAGGTCAAGCTTGGGAAGGGGAGCCTGATCGATCTTCGGTTTATACCAATTCGCGTGCGTAAGATGAGTGAGGGTTGGATTGAACTTGTATGGATGTGATCGATCTCCTAAATTAGGTTCAGAGTTTGATCGATATCAATAGGGGATCGATCAATCTTTAAACCCAAAAACTTCAAAATATCGGTTCGATTGATCTCAGATTGGTTCGATAGAACTTCTTGGTACGGAAAAAGAGTTTGATCGAACTCATGGGAGGATCGATCGATCTTCAGAGTTAGGTTCTCTGAAAAATTGAGTCGTCTTGCTACAAGACAAGGGGATAGATCGATCTGATTTTAGGTTCGATCGATCTCAGCTAGACGAGCTCGCTCAACTACTTCAGCTATTTCTCTTCCCTTTTGAAGAATGTGGCCTATCTTGAGTATGGAATTCCTAGGGTGCTCTAAATCTAAGTGAATGGATCAATGTCCTCAATTATCACCTCTTCGGGTTTAATCTTTTCTTGTTTCCTAAAGCATTAACTTCATTAATACCCCTAGATGTTTCAGACTTAGCTAGAAGCCCTCTTGGTGGTGGTCTGATTGATGAAGCAAGTTGGGCAACTTCAGTATGCAAAGCCTTCAAGTGAGTCATGAACTCTGTTGTGGTGGTAGTCATGGTTGGATAGAGCAACAATTGGTGTGTTGGTTTGAGTCTGAAATGTAGTCATATGTTGCATCATCAGCTTGAACTCATTGAATTTTCCAGAGGATGCAGAAGGAGAAACTCCTTGGTTCTGAAAATTAATTTGACTTCCTTCATAGTTATTGAAGGGTCCATTTCGCTAATATTGTTGTTGAAGGCTGGTTGATTTGGCTGAAAACTCCATTATTATGTTGTTGTGTGTGGTATGTATGTGGAGCATTCTGACTAAAGTTACCTACTTCATAAGCAAAAGCTTTACCTTTGAACTGGTTTGGTTGTGGGTTTTCAACATTGTTGCTTATGTATGACATGTTTGGATGGTTTCTGTAGTTGTTGTTGATACCTTTGTTTTGGTAGTTCACTTGGTTCCCATGTAGTCTACATCAACCTGAAACTCCTCATCATTGTTTGATGGTTGCACCTCTTATTGATCAATTATGAAGTGAGTTCCTCTCTGGTCCTTCTTCAGTCAGTTTTGTGTCCTGGGAATTTTTTGGTGCATTTTAGTCTACTTGATGTGTGGTTGGGTGTTGATGGGTTGCCTCGAGATAAGTAAGCTCATCACCTTGTTCTTGAGACCAAGAATGGTTCTCAGTTGCTCTAGTATGGTTAGTGAGTGCTCCAGTACGCATAGACGACCGTCTTGATTTTTGAGTGTTTGCTTCATCAGCTTGCGAGTCTTGGCTCGTCCCTGGCCTAGTTTGATTGGTTCAGTTCCTTGGGTAGGCATCTGATCCATGGTCGGGTCAGTTTGCATCCTAGCTTTGCGTCTCTTTCGGTTTGTCTCTCTTTGAAGCTTCGTGAGTTGTTGATGATATAGGCTAGAGAGATTTCTTTGTTCCTTGACTTCTACATATCATAAACTGCAAAATAAACTAAAAGAGAAAAGAAATAAATGTGAACGGTAAATATTAGACTATAGATCCTAATATAGAATCTAGAGACATTATGCTTCTCCAAAAATTGTGCCAAAAACTTGGTGTGTGTGTTTTTTACCCAAAAATTTAAATAAATTTTTTTTCGCCACCACATTAGCTGCAAGTACACAACTATGTCAGTTGAGTACTTATGAATAAAATCAACATGGAAGTTAGGTACTATAAGTCTAAATGTGTCTAGAGCTAAGATGATTATGGTTTTTGGTTGTTTAAGTTTAAATCTAAGTGGTCAGGCCAACATTACCACAAAACAAAGTCGATATGCTCACAATCAAGATACACTAAGGGAATTATATGCATGGGATATTTCTCCTATGCAAAGATCTTTTCGGTTGCCCTCTCAACAAATGGTTTGGGTATTCTCATGGGTTTTGCCTCTATGAGATTTCCCTTGGATCTTTGGCTAAGTGGTCAATCTTAGCTACTCATTGCACGCATGTTGAGAGGAGACTCTAAGCCAACACTCTTTTTGAATCGATCCTACTTATGTCTAGATCATGTTTTTCTTGAATGAAAATTCATAGACTCAACTACCTACTACTCTCACATGAATACTATTAAGATAGACATGTGTGGTTTAGGGTTAATAAACTAAATGAGAAAGAGGTTTTTATTACAACAAGTAAGAGACTAGTTTGATGTAGAAGAACCACGAGTTCAAGTAGATTCAAGGAAGCTTGACTTAACACTTCAATCAACCCTATGACACTTCCAACAATCGAACTAAACCCGAAAATAGTTGAGGTTTTTATGAAAGTAAAGTAAAGCAGAAGCAAACAGTAAGCAGTGACGCAAAGAAAACGTGAGACAAACCTAGAAACTCTTGGCCTTTCGATATAAGTCGCTCAAGCGTGACAAATATGAGTTTATGTCTTTAGCTTACACTAGGGTTCGACCTAGAGCCTCAAGAATAAGAGGGAAATTGGAAGCGTGAATTTACTAGAGACAAAGAGATGAAAATAAACGAATTTTATTGTTAAGAGAAAAGAAAAAACGTAGGCACAAGTTTAGAGATGTCGCACACTAAGTTAAAAAGCGAATCCTCTTTATCTAAGAACCCTAAACTAAGTCTAATAATTTTCTGGACTAAAAACTAGAGTTTAAGGGGTTGTTCGTTACTTCATCTGGACACAATTTCTGGACACAGATGCTGAGATGTTCTTTTTTTTTGTCCAATTATATTTTACATCTGGACGCTCAACTGAGATGCAAAATGTTGAGCATCTACAAATTCTGTATTTTTTAGATGCAGAAATAAATAGAGGTTGGATGCTATATTTACATCTCGTTCTACAAAAGACTAAAATACCCCTGTATTATTTTTAAAACCCTATCTAAATTCATATCTTCACTCTCAGCCGTCGAGCAATCTCTTCTCTTCTCTGTCACAACTCTATCACTGTCACGACTCTATCACAAATTTTTCTTCCGGCGACGGCAATTCCTCTCTCACCGTCGGCGAGCCCTTCTCTCACCGTCGGTGAGCCCTTGTCTCATACCGTCAGCAAACCTCTCTCACATCGTCTCCAAGCTCTTCTCCCGCGTCCGTAAGCTCCTCTCCCTCCAAGGTTCTTCTGCTTCTTCCATTTTATTAGCTTGAGATACATCTTCATTATTTGGAGAAATGTTAGTTTGTAGGGTTTTGTGGGCCTTTTTATCAAGAGATCTATTTTCCTTCCGTGACTAGTTTTTTTTTGTGAGAGGAGAACAATCAGGAAGTTGATTGATTCATCATTCATGTCAGAGTTCTATAAATAAGCATATGGTTATGAAGTTGAGTGCTGATAAAGAGACATAATATTCATGTAGAAACCAAATAGTAGAGAAATAAGGTTGTGAGCAGAAACATACAGATGTGAGTTTTAACATGATTGAGTAGCACACAGAAGCAAATTAGTTTGAAATGAATAGTTGGGATCAGAAGCAAAATCAACATATGTCTGAGTTCACTTTAGGAGGTAGTCTTTAGTCGCTATATAAGATTGTTTGTGTGGGCCTTGTTTAGTCCACATTGAGTTGTTGGAACATCAAAGTTATATATAAAGCTTGGTTTAGCAAGGCATCTATATGCTTGTTTGGTAAAGAAACACGAGTTTGGTTTAGAAATCCCAAGAACCAGAGATTACTTGTCTATTTCTTCTCTTGTTGTTACTCAATAATCACATGTCTTCTATTCAAAGCTGATCAATAGACACTTGTTATTGAATTTTCTGCCGATTATTGGATAGTAACAAGCACACAAATTCAAACAAAAGTTACATTTTTCCATCATTTTTCAGGTTTCAAGACAAAAAGGAAACATGGCATCATCGAGCAACACAAATGCAGTGAGTAGCTAAATATTCCTATAGAATTCATTATATGCTAGTTAAGTGTCTTATATTTATTATGTTGTTTAGAACAATAGCCTATATATATATGGAGTGATGAGGAAACACGCTTTTATCTTCAACTTATAATTGAAGAAAGGGATAAAGAAAATTATAGAAAAGGTGGGATAAGTGAAACAGGGAAGCAAAATATTTTAGATAAGTTCTATGAAACATTTGGACAGAAACATACTTGAGTAAAATTTAGAAACAAATACAATACTTGTAAAAAGCAATATGAATCTTTTAAGAGATTGACACATAGAACGAGACTTGGTTACGACTCAAACGGCTTCATAGACATGACTGATGATTGGTGGGCAGAGAGAATTAAGGTACACAACTGATTTCAATAATGATATTTTCAAGAACATTTTGTCCCCCATAACACTTTATACAAATATATTGTCTAGAATAGCACTTCTAGTTATTTGTCACTTTCTCCTTCTGATTTTACACTTTAGCCCTCTAACTAGAGACTTCTAACTATCACTTTCTGATTATTCTTCTCGTTACTCTCCTTCTCGTTACACTTTCTATTTTTTTGCTTTTTTTTTGTATTCCTCAAAACCCTAGAACTACACTTCTTACTCACATCTCTTTACTCTCATCTCTCTCCTCGCCGTCTCTCCTTTGTTATGTGGTGAAATACGCTTCTTACTCCCATCTTCAAACTCGTCGTCTCTCCTTTGTTCTCCCATCTTTTTTTCTTGTTCTGACCTTTTATCCATTTCCTTTTCTTTGTAATTGCTCGCAAATTTATTCTGTTTTTAAAGTGGTAAGGCCTTGGGAAGATGACTTGTCATTCTTCATTCGCAACAAGTGGTTCCTCAATATCTCGCCAACGTCCTTGGGCCTTGGGAATTCCTTCTCGCTGCTGGTGTGGCGAAAAGCTTGTAACCAGAACCTCCAAGTCAGAGCAAAACCCTAACCGACATTACTTCAGATGTACATCCGCAGCAAGGAATAAGGTACCATCTTCCTATTACCGTCTTCTTCATCGTATAATTTGTACGTCATTCTTTATGTGTCTGTAGCTAGCAAATGATGAGCACCTATTCAAGTGGATTGACGAGAGTATCTTAGAGGAGATTGAGGATATCAATGTTCAATCTGCTGAATCTCAGAGACAAATCATTCAAGACATCCAAATGAACAGATCTTCTTTAGAGGCTCAGTTCGTTGAGGTCCAAGAACAAATTCACAAGCACACAAAGATTGCATTATTTACCCTTCTCATCGGGTATTCCCTGCTTTTTTTCCTCATACATTTTTATATGAGATGTACCTGATCAGCGGATTTTAACACCCCTAGTATTTTTCTGTTTGCAGTCTAATTTTTTCTTTTCTGTATTCAACCATTTCGTTTTCTATTGTAATCCTCAAGACGCTTGTATTCAGTTAGTCTCCCCTTATATAAAACTTCTTAATTTGTAATCCCGATTTGATATCCATTCCAACTACAAATTTATTTGTTGAATTAACAAACTCTACACAAGTCCACCCGGAATTCATGAATTCAATGTAAGTCTGTCGTGGTTGCCTAAAACTATAATTAAGACCTCAATTGAAGATTGAAATCGGGTTTTTTGTATTCGTTTTCAAATTCACGAATTCACAACAAGTGTTTTTTACGACAGCAAATTCGGTCATTCATTACAAACGGTCGTTAGGAATCACAAATTCGATCATTCATTTCCAAACGGTCGTTATACACTTCTATACATTACATCGCAAAATTTTTTGTTTCACAGAAATTCATGAATTCATGGTAAGAATTTCGTGGTTGCATAAATTCTCCTGGTTGCATAAAACTCCGAGTATCATAACTCTAGCTTCGTCTTTCATAAATCACGAATGCTCATTACTATATAATTGTCTTGTTTTTATCCCTAATTCGTTTATTCTTAGTCATTACTCTAGATTCATAACGGTTTTTGTTTCCTTGATTTCGAATTCTCGAATTCACACCAAAAGATTGTTAGGGTAGCAAATTCGCAAATTCGTGACTCCATCTTTACCATCATAAGTCTTAATAATATTAAACTGAAATACAGCCATGAGTACCAATTCATAAGTCTCAACCATGAACTGAAATACAAACATGAGTACAAGTCCTAAGTACTACATCGTTCTTTACCGAACATTTGCCATTCTCTTACACTAACTTAATCACGCAAACCATAATTATACCAGTCAGGAACATCAATGCCATCTTCTTCTTCATTTCACCTATCTGTGAATGAATGTGATTATGTACATTAGTCTCCACTTCTTTGGTTATCTCTCCATTCCTAATCACATCTTCCATACATACTTTTAACTCTCTCATTTCCTCTTGTAGATTAGCCAATTTTCCAGTCATCTTTTGCATTTCGTTAACAACGGCTTCGTCCATCCACTTAAACAGATGGTTATCATTCTGCCACTACAAAACAATGAATACGCTTATCATTATACCAAAAGGAAAATGAGTTTTTAACTCCTCTGACTACAAACAAACAATGCTTCTCTGTCAACAAGTAGTATCAACTTTACAAAAGGATTGCCTAGATTCTGCTACAAGAGAGAAGACAACAATTAGTATTAGTTTCATCAGCTCAATTTTAAAGAACTGAGAACACATTTTAATATGCACTAGGATCACTACAAACAATGACAATCAATACACTAATATCTGCAGCGTTTAAACGGGACACTTAACAAGCTTAGTGTTGCCAATAATCCGACTTTCACCATATACATTGACTATCCAATAACAAAGACAATCCACAGAGACTGTTAGAAATAGATTCACATAATCAGTAACTTACCTGCAATCGAGCAGCTTTTGCGCAACGATAGAACCTCCTACTAGAATTCGACTTCGTCCTAGAGGTGAACAACACCGTCATTTGGCCGCACCAACAGTGTGTTGGGATTCCATACACAATCGTTTGTTCATTGCTTTTGGTCTCTTTGTATGTTTGTATTTTGTAACATTTGTGTGTTTTCTTGTTAGGAATGGCCTGGAGCTAGAAAGATCAGAGAAAAATCCTTGGCAAACATGGATTTAATGGAACAAATCTATAGTTATGTTCATATATCTGGAGCTGAAGGTTGGAGTGCTCAGCAAGGGGAAGAACATTTATATTCGATAACTATGCCTGAGGAGCTTATAAACGAGTCTTATGCTGCATCAGAATCAAGACAAACTGTCCCTCCACCCATTCAAACAGCTGATCCCCCTTCATCATTTAACATACCAAGAACTAAGAAAAGAAAAAGAGTTTCACATGAGGTAGCTTATGCAATTAGGGACAGCAGTCAATCACGGGATACAATACTTTCTCAGAAAAATGAGCTATTGGAACAACATCCCGATTTTAGTTGTAGTCAAATTCGTGCTATGAGAGCTCTACATTCACTCTCTAGTGTGAAGATGTGGTCTCCTTTGTACAAAGCGATAATTCTTCATCTTCAGACAAATTCCACTAACCGCCAAACGTTTTAAGGCTATGAGGATGATGAGAACAAGATCTTATATTTAGAGTTTGCAACTGGTGAAAAGAGAAATGCATAGGAAATGTTATGTTGGATAGATTAGGCTAGTTTTGATTTGGACAGATTAGGAATTGTTACGGTTAGGACAGATTTTGGTTTTTGGACAGATTATGGTTTATATTTTTTGAACAGATTATGCTAAAGATATATTGCTAAGTTTTTTGTACAGATTATGTTAGTGGTATTATGAATGTTATGCTAATGATATTTCAAATGTTTCCATGATAAATTAATGTTAACTTAATGTTATGATATCTTCAATATTTTGAATGTTTCTATGATAAATCAATGTTAATTAATTGTTATGATGTTTTAAATATTTTCAGTAAATTATTAATGTTTTGGAATTTTAATGTTTTTGTAGGATACATTCAGATTTTTTTTGGAAGACGATGACACATATATAAATCTAGAGGATGAAAAAATATGCATGTTGTTGTGGACGAACTTTACGGAGTCACAAATGCTAGTTTTGATAGACAAATACGTAGGACAGATCGAGGAGCNGCAGAATCTGAGAAAGAATGCTTTGATATTTTGCGTATGAATCAGGGTACATTTCAGAGCTTATGTCGAATGCTATCAGAGCAGTACAAGCTAGAGGAATCTTCTCATGTTTATCTTGAAGAAAGTGTGGCGATGTTTATAGAGATGGTTGCACAAGATATAACAGTGAGGGTCATAGCTGAGAGATAT
>OVAO01000477.1:0-20967 GCA_900406285.1 Biscutella auriculata | reverse complement strand
TATATTTTCTATTGTAAAATCCCGCACATAGTGCGGGTCAAAAAATCTAGTTTATATGTATTTTTGGGGTTGGTTTTTATTGTAGATGAAGAAATTGTTCAAAGTAATGTTTGATTTTTATTTATGGGGATATTATTATTAGAAAATAAATTTATTGGTTATTGATAAACATTCTCTTATAAAGTTATTGAAGGTCATTTCTCAAATTCACAATTTTCTACATTATTTTCTATTTTAAAATTTTAATATTTTAACTCTATTGTGAACCATATTTATATTTAATTCTTTTCAAATTGATTTTATTATTCGTGTTGACAAAATATATTATTAATTAAAAATCTTTATTTATAGTTTAAATAAATACATTTTATTGAAAATAAAAAATCTTCTTTTAGTTATTAAAAATAAATACTTATATAATATATTTATTTAAATTTTATGATACTAATAAAATCTGGACATAACCCGAGTCAAGTATCTTACTCGCAATTTTTTAATTATTTATTATTTAAAATTTAATATCTTAAACATGTTGTCAGTCACATTTATATTTATTTCTTTTTAATTGATTCTTGTTATTCTTGTTATCAAACAATATATTTACTATAAAAAATATTTACTCCTTATTTAAATAAATATTTAACTTATCCAAAATTACAAAAGAACTTCTTTTAGTTGTTAATAAAAACTTAATATATTCAAATAAACAGTATATCTTATTATTTATTCAAAATCACAAAATATTATTCCAAATTTTTCTTATCATATTTTATTTTAAAATATACTTCTTTACAAACAATATATTTTTAATAAAAAATTCTTTATTTACAATTTAAAAAACATTTAACTTATTAAAATCACAAAAGTTTATTCCAAAATTTTCTTATCATATTTTATTTAAAAATACACAAACAATATATTCTCATTAAAATTTTCTTTATATGCAATTTAAAGAAATACTTAACTTATTCAAAATCACAAAAAATCTGTTAATACTTAAATAAAAATAGAACTTATTCAAATAAACAATGCTTATATTCTTAATACTTAATTCAATCAGTACTTAATTCAAACAATACTTATTAAATGTTCTAAATAAAGTTTTCTTTCTTTTTATTTCAAACAAATATTTAACTTATTCAAAATCATAAAAAATCTTCTAGTTTATAAATAAAATTTTAACTTATTCTCTAATATATTAAAAGAGAAAAATTAGAGAACATGAGTCATACCCACAATTTTTCAATGTTTTTTTTTTGTTTTAGTTATCTAATATCTTAAACGAGTTATCAAATATATTTATATTTAATTTTTTTATTGATTGTTATTCGTATTGCCAAAAATCTTATTATAAATCTTAATAATTTTTATGATACTTTTTAATTCATTGAAAAAAGAAAGAAAACTTTATAATCCTCTTATCTTTATTTATATTAAAAGATAAATCTTGAAGACCACATGTCTAACCCACAATTTTCTACGTTTTAAAATCAATCAAATTATTGTATATAAGTTAAATTTTGAAAAACAATCTAATTTATTAACCAAAAAAAGAACAAAAATCTAATAAATACATTTAATTTAGTATAAATTTTGTTAAATATTTTGATGATAATAATAAAATCATGACATAATCCGAATCCTAATTTAGTATGTTATTAATAGTGTATATATATAATTTAATTTGTTAAATTACTAATTAAATGATTCACATGTGACCGTATAGTACATAAACTTTATTTTAGTAGAATATATATTTAAATATAATTTAAAATTTCACATGAAAATAATACAAAACGGTCTAATGCACAGGTCTGTTTTTTCTTCAATTAGTATAATGAAAATGTTTTGAAAAAATACAAAAGTTATTATAAGTTTTGCTACTTAGTCTAAAAATATTAATGTCGCTATATATTATTTCCTAAATACTTTTAAAATGATACAATATTATATAAATTAGTTGTCATTAAAAAATATCAATTTAAAGAAAAAAGAAAAAATATTTATTTAGAATAAAATTGAAATATATAAGATTAGTGTATTGATATGTCTCCATTACAGAGGTTTATAAATTGTGTTTTGGTATGATTATGAATTCACTAACAAGTTATTAACGTGTTTTGGGAGTTTTTTGTCTGCTTTCAGGCTTTTACAGGTTTGAATAGGCGTTTGGAGAAAGGAAGCTTTGTTGAGATAACAATAAGATTCAAAGAAACTTGATCCGTCAGAGCTTCAGTTCGATCGAATCACCACCCGAGCAGACCAGTGAGTTCGATCCAGAGGAAACCGATCGATTGAAGAAGTGAGGTCTGGTTCGATCGAATTACATCTGGTTTGATCGAACCGATTCAAGGCAAACCGTTCGAACCGTCCGCAATTCACGCGACATGTAGATCAAGACCAGGGTTGTTCGATCGAACCGAAAACCCCAATTTTCATATCCTAGACTTTTAAATCTAGGCCGACATGCAACCTTAGTGACATCGGCAATGGACTATAAAAGCACCATAAGAATCCGATTTTCCGAGAGAGTTCTATCTTTTAGTTTTATTTTATTATCTAGGTTACTTTGCAATTCTAGATCTGACTTTTGATGAGCTAGGGTGATAGATCCGATTTGACAATTATGTATCTTGAACTTTGTTATTTATTCTATCTCAACTATTGTTTAATGCTTTCATGTATGGATTATTTGATTGCATCTACCATTTCTAAATAGCCTAATAGGTTAGATCTAGAGTTTTCATAAAAGGGGAATTATGGTTTATGCTTGTTTATGTTTAAAGAATAAGAAATAGTAGGATCCTTAACGAGTTTTAGGTTTGTGACTTAGGTTTAATATGACAAAGTAGATTATGATTTTAGGACGGTTTAATCCTAACAAGCAATAAATTAGATCACTCAAATCGACAAACTAGGAAAAGTTTATACTAGTTTTAATCTGAGTCTAGTGAAATGAACTAAAATTGTTTAGCAACTATTAGTCTAGCGCCTAGTGACAAGCATTAGGTGTTCGAAGAGTTAGTCTAGGTGTAGGTTAGCCCCGACGAGATATGGTTAGTCTATTTTCAGAGATAAGGTTTAGGGAATTTATAGTAGGTCTCGTTTAGTGATTGTNTTTATACTAGTTTTAATCTGAGTCTAGTGAAATGAACTAAAATTGTTTAGCAACTATTGTTAGTCTAGGTGTAGGTTAGCCCCGACGAGATATAGTTAGTCTATTTTCAAAGATAAGGTTTAGGGAATTTATAGTAGGTCTCGTTTAGTGATTGCTTTTAGTCTAGAGTCCAATGACAAGCATTAGATGTTTGAGGAGTTAGTCTAGGCGTAGGTTAGCTTACACGTGTTGAGTAAGTCTATTTTCAGAGATCAAAATAGGTTCAACTAGATCTGAAATTCGTGTCTCGACTAGGATACAAGTTATTCCCGAAACCCCTTTAGAATTCCCTAGGTTTGATTGCCCGCATAATCATCTATCTATCTCGTTTGCTTGCTTCTTATTGCTTTCACTACTTTCACAATTTCATGTCTCTTTGTGTTAGCATTTTAGTCTCTATGGATTCGATCCCTAAGTACTATTACGACTATCTAGGGTAAAACCTAAGTGACATCAAGTTTTTTGCGCCGTTGTCGGGGACTAAACATGTTAGCTTAGGAGTCTAGGACTGAGTTTTCGTCTAGGACATTTTCTGTTTTCGTGATTTTAAGATTTTGCATGAGTTCGATCGGACCACTTTTGGTACGATCGAACTTGTTTGACACGATTTTTTAGTTCGATCGAACCTCTTTAGTTTGATCGAACTCTTCAGTCACGAGTTTCTGGATCAAGCAATCCATACCCAGTTCGATCAAAATACCTTGCTGATACTTTTTCCCTTTTGTTTCTTTCAGGTGCATGAGCATGAGACATACCAGAAGCAAAGGAACTGAAAATCTTTTACTTTTGGAGAACGAGCTCGGACGTTTGGAGAGACAAACCAAGAAAGGAAGACAAACTCGAATCGAGATGGCTAACGAAGAACAACATCTTCAGCTGCCCTTGATTCCGAACCTCCAACATGGGGAGGAACGCAATTTACCACCTGCTGTACGAGGTA
Source organism: Biscutella auriculata (assembly GCA_900406285.1). Lineage (NCBI taxonomy): Eukaryota > Viridiplantae > Streptophyta > Magnoliopsida > Brassicales > Brassicaceae > Biscutella > Biscutella auriculata. The sequence continues at coordinate 16,870 of OVAO01000477.1, read as the reverse complement.
ACAGACAAAAAGCATGACTGATACCACCTGATGGAGTCAAGAACCAATAAGCCCCTGAGGCAGTTAATATGAATGCTCCAAGACTCACTCTCAGGTTCTACGATACCCCCACTACTCAGTACGCAATCGGACAACGAGTTCAAGTACCTGGAATTGAGAGGAGAGACTTCGAGATCAAGACTGGTCTCATCAACTTAGTTCAACAAAACCAGTTCCACGATATAACTAGTGACAACCCGATTCATAATCTTTTCAAGTTTGAGTCGATATGCGATACCTCTGGGACAAATGGGATGCCAGAAGATGCCTTGAAGTGCAAGATGTTCTAGTTCTCTCTAGCTGACATCACAACTAGTATCTTCAATACTGATGTGTTGTGTTTTTAATCGTTAGTATTTGTTTTCATTCATTTTGCATTACTTTAGGCTACATTTAGAGTCTATTAGGTTGCATTTGCATTGCATAATCATATTTCAGGTGTGGAGTCGAGCTTAGGATGAAAAACGGATCATAGGGAACACTTTGGAGCTTTTTGGATCAAAAAGAGACAAGTCATATTTTTGGAACTAGCACAGGCCAAACTATACCAGTTAGACTGACCGGTGGATACTTGAGATTGTTGTCGTACCACTCAGTACTGGTCTCCTTCACCGGTACCTTGATCGGGGATGTTTCCCTGCAATAGAAAGTAACTTCTATACCGGTCAGGACCTCACCGGTACCCTGACCGAGGATCAACCTCCAAGAGTGGACAAAAACTTATGTACCTGTGTCCTGAAGGCTGGTACCCAGACCAGTGGCCTTCACCCGACGAAGCACTGAAGATGGCACCAGTCAAGCCTAGAGATCGCACCGGTCGACTTGACCGGTACCAGCTCCCCGAGTAGAGACAAACCAAGCCATTTTATCTTGTTTGATTCTGGAGACTATAATTAAGATCAAAAACGCTATTTTGGAAACAAGTTTAATATTCTAGAACTCTATCTAAGTTTTTCTTAACATTTGAAGAATCTTGTAAGATCTTGGTTTAATATTTGCACTTCTATCTCTTATTTCTTGTACTCTTTTGATTTCATCATGATTAAGCATGAATCTATTGCTAAGTGAGATTTTGTGTAGAAATTTATTATGAGATTTTGTGTAGAAATCATGATCAGTGAGTAGTCATCTTGCTAAGTGAGTAAGATAGGTAAATTAGGATGATTAAGCTATTGATTATGTTGCTCAGGATTAGATTGTTAATATCTTCATTTGATTGATGTGTTTAATGCTAAATTAGACTTAGCTAATCAAATCTAGAGCCTAGACTATTCATTGCCCAAACTGTATTCAATGAAATGTTTGAAAGAATCAATTAAGTGTCAAATGAGATATTTTAAAGGAATTGTGCTAGAGTTGTTTAGTAGTTGCATGGACTAGACTCAAATGTTTATTAGTTATGTGATTAGTCAAGGGATTGTATAATTGCATGGTTAAGAACTGAGTTTTTACCAAGGGATTGGAACCCAATTTAGATAGCTCATAGACTAAGGGTTAGCAATGAAAGATATAAATGAGTAGCATAAGCTTGTGCTTGATCACCCGAGTCAATAACCTATACTTAGTTTCTTAGTTTCTCTTAATATTTGCTTAAACCGTTTTAGTTGACTTTTTATGATCTTGAGTTGACTTTTTATAATCTTGAGTTAACTTTTGTTAATTGCTTGTTTTTCTTATGATTTTGAATAAGATTGTTTAGTGACAAAACATTCTCTATTATTCTCACATAAACTTAGGTAATTCTCTCCATAGAACTAGTGCGTAATCACATTCCTGAGACTGGTTCGATATTTCCCGTTACCATTATACAACATTGTTGAATAGGAGTTACAACCAGAAAAAAACTAATTTATCAATTGGTGTCGTTGCCATATTGGGATTTGTGATTGCCATTAGTTCTTTGAGTTTGCAAAGGACTAGATTTTTCTTTCTAAGTTACTAATTGTTCAATTCTCTACTCTCTTGTTCTCAGGTGCATGAACACACGTTCCAAAGGATCGATCAACCTCTTACCAATTCCTGAGAACATCAATGCAATTGAAAGAGACAACTCCGAGTTCGGAGAGAGGCTCAGAGATTGAACTAGCTTAACCTTCTCCACTCAGATATGGAAGAAGGGGATCAACATGACCATTTGGGTAGGGACCCAAACCCTCAGATGCCTCCTAGAACCATTCTTCCTATAAGGATAATAGAAGAGACAAACAAACCACGAGTGCACGATAATAGATCCGGAATTCGGGCACCACCAATTGAAGCAAACAACTTAAAAATCAGCTCGACTCTGCTGAGAATGGTATTGGACAAACAATCCAATGGAGACCCCACAGAAAACCCTCTGGACCACCTAAACTACTTTGATAAAATTTGTGGAACTGTCTAACTGCATGATGTGAGTGAAGAAACCTACAAACTCAGTTTACTCCCTTTCTCATTAGATGGCAACACGAAAGATTGGGAAAAGAATTTGGCTCTGGACTCTATACTCACTTAGGACGAATGCAAGAGAGCATTTATATCCTCCTTCTTCTCACCAACGCGGACAACCATAATAAGAAGTGATATCTCCACATCTTCCCAGAGGAATACCAAATCCCTTTAAGCCGCTTGAAATCGTTTCAAGGGCTACATCCGCCAATGTCCTCATCATGGTTACCCTCCTGAAACCCTCCTTAGTACTTTTCACTAAGGTCTCTTGCGTCATTACCAGACCATGTTGCACACTGCAAACTTGGGTAGTTTCTTTGAGAAGACATACACGGAAGGCTTTCAGCTCATAGACAACTTAGCTATGAGTGACAACGCCTATGGAGAAGCTTATAGCCCCCACATCTCTTGACCAGTGCACCCCTACACAGGACTACATAAGGGAAATTCAATCCCTACATGCCAAGCTCGACCGTTTATTCACTCCCAAACCCGATTTTGCTAAGGGTGTGGGCGGAGTTGACACTGCTCAAGCACCTCCGACTGCTGAAGAGGTTCAGTTTTTTAGTCTTCAAGGTTACCAACCCCCGCTCTACCGCCCTATCCTACTTGGCGCCCTACTTCCCCACCACCTTACCTTTCATCATTACTCCACCATTATCGCCAACCCGGAATACCTCCCTACTACCTTCCTCCTCCTGTCTAGCCTCCACCATACCTTATGCCCGAAGCACCCACCACTTCAGTTGACCAAACCAACATCCTACTCAAGCAGATTCTTGAAGGTCAACAATGCAATGCACTTGAATTTGGTGCTTTCAAGAAAGAGATAAATGAAAAGGTGGAGGATTCATATAACACTCTTAATGCTAAATTCGAACAAATGGCCTCCCACATGCAAACCTTGGACCTCCAAATGAGTGAACTAACTTCTTCAAAGCTTAAATCAACAGGATCAAACCCATCAACTACTTCTACAATGCCGAAATATGTGGATGGCATGACACCGCGAAGTGGAAAGGAACTTCCCCCATGAATGCTCATAGAGGACAATGATAACCAAAGTGGGGGGGGGGGGGGGGGGGGGGTAACTCCACCAATAGAGGAGGTTCAAGAGGAGATTATTGACCAGACACTTGAGAAACCCGAGGATAAGGCAAATGAAGAGATACAAAGAACTAAGAAGCTAGCAACCAACAAGGCTAAAGGAAAAACTATTGTTGGAAATGAACCTTCATGAAAAACTCCTACCTATAAACCACCGCCATATGAACCAAAACTACACTTCTCGGGAATGTTCAAAGCTCAACTTATAGAGAAGTATCGGGTATAGTATGAGGAACAAATGAAAGAGGTTGAAATAACTATGCCGCTCATTGATGCATTTATGCTCGTTCCCCATTACAACAAATTCATTAAAGATGCCATAAAGAAGAAACTTGGAGATCTAGATGGTATGGTAGTCCTCATAAAAAAGTGCAATGCGATAATCCAAACCTCGCACCCCCTACCAAACTTGAAGATCCAGGGAGTTTCACCATCCCATGTTCTTTCGGCCCTTTTAAGTTTAATAAATGCGTATGTGATTTAGGAGCTAGCGTTAGTGTTATGCTCTATTCCATTGCCAAAAAATTGGAGTTTACTGTGTTTAAACCTTGCAGGATCTCCATTGTGCTAATAGACAGGTCAGTGAAGATTCTAGTCAGGATTTTGGAAGACTTACCGGTCCAACTTGGAAAAATAGAGATACCCACCGATTTCATCATCCTAGAGAAGGAGGAATAACCGAAATACCCCCTCATCTTTGGTCGCCCCTTCCTAGCTACAATGGGAGCAATCATTGATGTGAAAAGGGAAGATTGACCTTCATATAGGCAAGGATCAGGTTCAACAATATGACATGAGAGAGGTATTAAAGAAACCATATATATCAAACCATGTATTTAGCATCGATGTCATGGATGAGTTTGCCAACAAATACATAAAAGACTTTGCTCAAGAAGATGTCTTGCAAAAAGCTCTCAGCGAGAATAGAAGTGAAGATGAAATCGATGGAGCCCATATTGGGAGCATGCAGAGGAGACTTGATTCTCACAGAGCTCTACTTGAGAACACTGGATTCGCAGAGCTGAAACAAACAGTGGAGACCGCTACATCCACCTTGGAGAACAATAATAAGAACGACTCAGAAAAAGCAAGTATGGAGGATGATTGGAGTAAACTCAAAGCACCCAAGTTTGAATTGAAAACGCTTCCTAAGGGGCACATGTATGTTTTCTTAGGAACAAACTCCATTTATCTTATGATAGTTAATGATGCATTAACTGATGGTGAAATTGATTGCTTGGTTGCTGAGTTAAAACGTTATAGGAAAGCCATTGGCTACTCTTTAGACGATATTAAAGGCATTTCTCCATCATTGTGCATGCATAGAATTCACTTAGAAGATGAATCTTTATCATCTATTGAACACCAAAGAAGGTTGAACCCTAATTTAAAAGAGGTAGTGAAAAAGGAAATCATAAAACTTTTGGACGCTGGTATCATATTCCTTATCTCTGATAGCAACTGGATATCTCATGTGCATGTTGTTCCAAAAAAGGTGGGACCATAGCTATTAAAAATGATAGTAACGAGGTGATACCCACTAGAGCCATAACTGGACACATGATCTGTATTGACTACAGAAAAGTGAATGCTACAACAAGAAAAAATCATTTTGCCCCTTCCCTTTATTGACCAAATGTTAGAACGGTTAGCCAATCACTCATATTACTGTTTCCTGGATGAGTATTCTGGATTCTTCCAAATACCCATTCACCCTCATGAGAAAGAAAAGACTACTTTCACATGCCCTTATGGTACTTTTGCTTATAAAAGGATGATGTTTGGGTTATGTAATGCACCAACTACATTTCAGCGTTGCATGATGTCACTCTTCTCAAATTTGATCGAAAATGTAGTAAAAGTGTTCATGCATGATTTTTCGGTGCATGGTTCTTCTTTTTCCTTGTGTTTGTCTAATTTGTGCAAGATACTACAACGCTGTGAAGAAAACAATCTTGTTCTTAACTGGGAGAAATGTCACTTCATGGTTAGAGATGGGATCGTTTTGGGACACAAGATATTTCAGAAGGGTATTGAGGTTGATAAAGCCAAGATCAAAGTAATGACTAATCTGGGACCTCTGAATTCGTTCAAGGGGATCATAAGTTTATTGCGACATGCATGATTTTACAGAAGGTTTATTAAGGACTTCTCAAAGATTGCTAGACCTCTAAGAAGGTTACTCTACACAGAAGTCAAATTCCACTTTGATGAAGAATGCATGTTTGCTTTTCAACAAGATCAAACATGAGCTCATAAATGCTTCAATTGTACAACCGCCAGATTGGGATCTCCCTTTCGAAATTATGTGTGATGCAAGTGATTATGCCATAGGAGCATTTCTGGGACAAAGGAAAGACAATAAACTCCATGTAATATACTATGCAAGTAAGACAATGGATGAAGCTCATATTAAGTATGCTACAACGGAGAAGGAGTTATTGGCAATTGTCTTTGCTTTTGAGAAATTCAAGTCATATCTAGTGGGATCAAAGGTTATAGTATCCACTGATCATGCTGCTTTAAGATACCTTCTAGCCAAGAAGGATGCTAAGCCTAGATGGCTCGGATGGATTCTCTTACTTCAAGAATTCAATTTGGAAATTAAAGACAAAAAGGGGATTGAGAATGGAGTAGCATACCACCTTTCTAGACTTCGAGTCGATGATGATATGCCAATAGACGACTCACTCCCTGAAGAACAACTCATGGCAGTAGTAACTTTCAAAACCATAGAAGGCATTAGTGGATTTGGATTTTCAATCTTGGTGTGATGTTTGTTGCAAAGACAAAGGAACCATGGTATGCTGACATAGTAAATTACCTTAAATGTGGAAAATATCCACCAACATTGGGTGGCTATCAAAAGAAGAAGTTTATGAAAGACGTGAAGAGGTTCTACTGGGATGACCCTACTTGTATACACTAAGTAAGGATAGATTGTATAGAAGGTGTGTGGCAGAGGAAGAAGTATAAGGAATCCTGACACACTGTCATGAGTCAACCTATGGAGGTCACTTTGCCACCTTCAAAACCGTTTCAAAGATCCTCCAAGAAGGTTTTTGGTGGTCGACGATGTTTAAAGACACTCATCAGTTCATAGAGCGGTGTGACTCTTGCCAAAGAAAAGGGAATATCAGCAAGAGAAACGAGAAGCCCCATAACCCGATAGTGGAAGTAGAGGTCTTTGATGTTTGGGGAATTGACTTCATGGGTCCGTTCCCGTCCTCCTATGGGAACAAATACATCTTAGTAGTAGTGGATTATGTGTCCGAGTGGGTGGAAGCTATGGCAATCCCTAAAAATGATGCCAAAGTCATCCTAAATATGTTCAAGAGTGTGATTTTTCCTAGGTTTAGGACACCAAAGGTGGTAATCAGTGACGGTGGATCCCACTTCATAAATAAGGTGTTTGAGGGGTTGTTAAAGAAGCACAGTGTCAAACACAAAGTAACCACGCCATACCACCCTCATACAAGTGGTCAAGTGGAGGTTTCTAACCGTCAAATTAAGGCCATACACGAGAAGAAAGTAGGTGTCAGTAGAAAAGATTGATCTTTGACATTGGATGATGCTTTGTGGGTCTATAGGACCGCTTTTAAGACTCCACTAGGAACTACAAAATTGCACATGTTATATGGAAAAGCTTGTCATCTACCAGTGGAGCTTGAGTACAAAATATTGTGGGCAGTTAAACTTCTTAACTTCAATGTCAAATCCGCAAAGGAAAAGCGGGAAATGCAACTTGAAGAGTTAAATGAGATAAGGCTTGAGGCCTATGATAGTGCCAAGATTCACAAAGAACGCATGAATGCCTTTCACGACAAGAAAATCTTGCATAAGGAGTTCAAAGAAGGTGTCTTGGTGTTGTTACTCAACTCTAGATTAAAGCTCTTCCCGAGAAAGCTCAAATCGTGTTGGTCGGGGCCCTTTACAGTTAAGGAAGCTCGACCCTGTGAAGCAATAGTCCTATGGAATAAGGATGGAGGGGAATTTTTTTTCAATGGGGAAAGACTCAAACCATATATGGCAAATGACAGCACAAGGGAGACATTCTCTCTCTCTGTCAGATCCACCCCAAACTCAATAGGCACTTCTCCACCACCTTTGTACATAAGCACATTTTTTTTTCTTTATTTTCGGTTCTTTCACAAGACTTAGATCACACATAGACTATGCGTTTTAAGTTTAGGGGAGGAACCACCTTTTTCTAATGTCGTTTGCTAGTTTTGATTTATCAAGTTTCATTCTTGCATTGTTAATACTTATGTTTTTTACAAAAAAACCAAAAAAAATCGAAAAATATCCAAAAAACACAGAAAGATTTGCTTTTATTAGGGTTTAGCATATAGTTTACATGACATTCTAATATATGATTGAGTCTCATATAGGTTGCATTGAATTTTTTCAAGAAAGAACTGATACACCTGAATTCCCGATCATCGAGTTTTTCTTAAGTAGTCTCGAAAAGTCTTGAAGTTTATAGCATTAGACCTTGACGCTTTAAAAGCAAGTCATTGGTTTTTGAAGCTTGGTAGTCTATTGTTGCTTTCATCTTATTGTAGATTAAATGGAACCATTAATTAACATGATTAATTGTTTCACTTGTGTTTTATGGCTTCTATTATTTCAAGCACGAGTTTGGACATTGTAAATCAAAACACTTTTAGCCCAACTTGGTTGTCCTCATTTTGAGGATGATACCTTCTCACCCAAAGCACCCCAACCTAATCACTTGTGAGTTCTCATATTACATTTTTAAGTGATTGATAATTTTGCAAAAACCTAGAAGTATTGAGAGTAACAATTGAGAACATCTATCCAAGTAGCTTAGATAGAATAGGTATTGGAACGAAATTGAAAATGCATGGGTCTTTTTAGGACTTGATTCATTCGGGTTATGGGTAGCCTAAGCTTGATGCTGTTATTGGGATGGCTTACTTGGATAGAGAAGAGAAAGAAAAAAGGAAAGATTGGGAATAAAGGGAATAAGAAAGAAACCACCAAGGGAAAAGAAAGAAAACCTTAAGGGATAGCTAAAAAGAATGAAAAGAGCTTTGCTAGACTCTTAGTGAAAAGAAAGGAAGAATTAGAAAATCATGCTCCTAAGAAAGAAGGCTAGCGTTTAGAAGAAAAATAATGAAAAGAAGAAGAAACAATCAAATAAAAGATAGAAAAGAAAAATCTTGGAGTAAGAAAAGAATAAAAAGAAAGAGAAGAAGAGTATAGCCCATAAGAGAAGAAGGAAAAGATCCCTTAAGGTAGGAAAAGATTGGTGAAGAGCTTAGAAGAATGATAGGATTGAGTAGACTTAGGTGCATTTGTTGGGGAAAGATGGATGTTCAATATTGTACGCCCCATTGCACTTTGTCTTTCTTGATTTTGCTATAATCCCTTCACTCTGAGAGAGAAACCATATTACAATCAACCTCATTGTCGAGTGGAACTTACTCTTTCGCATTGGAGTTCCCTTTCTACCGAACCAATTGAAACCCTTGCGCTTACATTTGATCTTGTTTCACCCTTTTTTAATTGAATGTACGAAAGAAACATAGGATAGTTAGGTGGATCGCCATCCTTGGTAATAATGGTGGATTGTGATATTGCTTGAATGCTAAGACGAGTAGTTATGCTAAGTAAAAAATGCTCTCATTGTTGGGTTTTAGTTGTTAAGCTCTTGTTTTTCAAACCTAGACCCCTTACTTAGAATTTGTTTTGCTCGAGGGCAAGTAAATGATAAGTTTGGGGGAGTTAATGTGTTGTGTTTTTAATCGTTTTTAGTATTCATTTTCATTCATTTTGAATTAGTTTAGGCTGCATTTATAGTCTATTAGGTTGCATTTGCATCGCATAATCATATTTCAGGTGTGGAACCGAGCTTAGGACGAAAAGCGGATTATAGGGAACACTTTGGAGCATTTTGTATTAAAAAGAGACAAGTCATATTCTTGGAACCAGCACCGACCAAACTATACCAGTCAGACTGACCGGTGGATACTTGAGATTGTCGTCGTACCACTCAGCGTCGGTCTTTTTCACCGGTACCTTGACTGGGGATGTTGCCCCGCAATGGACAGTAACTTCTATACCGGTCAGGCCCTCACCGGTACCCTGACGAGGATCACCCCCGAGAGTGGACATAAACTTATGTACATGTGTCCTGAAGGCTGGTACCCAGACCGGTGGCCTTCACCCGACGAAGCACTGAAGATGGCACCAGTCAAGTCTAGAGATCGCATCGGTCGACCTGACCGGTACCAGCTCCCCGAATGGAGACAAACCAATCCATTTTCTCTTGTTTGTTTTTGGAGACTATAAATAGGATCAAAAATCCTATTTTGGAAACAAGTTTAATATTCTAGAACTCTATCTAAGTTTTTCTTAATCTTTGAAGAATCTTGTAAGATCTTGGTTTTATATTTACACTTCCATATTTTATTTCTTCTACTCTCTTGATTTCATCATGATTAAGCATAAATCTCTTATGGGATTTTGTGTAAAAACCATGATTAGTGAGTAGTCATCTTGCTAAGTGAATGAGTTAGGTAAATTAGGGTGATTGAGCTATTGATTATGTTGCTTATGGCTTAGATTATTAATATCTTCACTTGATTGATTTGTTTAATGCTAGATTGGACTTAGCTAACCGAATCTAGAGTCTAGACTATTCATCACCCAGAAGGTGTTCGCTGAAATGTTTGAAAGAATCAATTAAGTGGTAAATGAGGTCTAACCAAGAAATTGTGTTAGGGTTGTTTAGTAGTTGCATGGACTAGAGTTAAATGCTTGTTAGTTATGTGATTAGTCAAGGGATTGTACAATTGCATGATTAAGAAATGGGTTTTTACCAAGAGATTGGATAAGCCTAATTTAGATAGCTCCTACACTAAAATGAGTAGCATAAGTTTGTGCTTGATCACCCGAGTCAATAACATGTACTTATTTGTTTAGTTTCTATTAATATTTGCTTAAACCGTTTTAGTTGACTTTTTGTGATCTTGAGTTGACTTTTGTTAATTGCTTGTTTTGCTTATGATTTTGAATATGATTGTTTAGTAACAAAACATTCTCTATTATTCTCACCTAGACTTAGCTAATTCTCTCTATAGAACTAGAGCGTAATGACATTCCCGAGATTGGTTCTATATTTCCCATTACCACTATACTACATTGTTGAATAGGAGTTACGACCAGAAAAATCTTATTTATCAAATACCAGCAGGATCGATTAGGGAGGAATACAAGAGTGTCGTCTTGGGGCAATCTACACCAAGATGAGATCTACCAAACTTAGGAACAAAATTGCCAACTTCAAGCAGTTTGCGATAGAGACTTTCCATGAAGCTCTGGATAGATTCAAGCAATATGCTGCATATTGCCCTCACCATAGGTTCAATGAGGCAACCCTACTTAACATTTTATATAATGGTATTGTAGAGAAGTATTGAGCGCCTTGGACATTGCCAACAATGGAGACTTCATGACCAAGACTGTTGAAGAAGCTTATGAGCTAATCGAGAACATCGCTGACAGTAGTGCTAACATGAGCTCGAAGTACGATCGTGATGCAGCTGGATCCAAACCTCATTCCAAGGAAATAGAGGAGCTTAGAGTCCTAGTGACTCAGCTGGTGAAGAAGGACCAGCGAGCTGACAACTTTTTGGGTGATCAGAACGATGCACAGAAAGCAAGTTGCGATGAGGATTTTGAGGTTGAAGTAGACTACATCGGGAACCCGGTGAACTACCAATATAGGGGGTATAACAACAACTACATGAACCACCTAAATCTCTACTATAGCAGCACCAATATGGAGAACCCTCAAGATCAATGTTACCCACCTTACAACAATCCACAAGGTAACAACATGTTAAGGGGTAAACAGTTTGTTAATAATGCAGGTAACTTCGGGCAGAATGCCCAACAACAGTACCAGGGCCAGCAACAAAACAATGGGACTTCCAACCCAAACAAGTCCCTAACAACAATGAAGTTTACCAACAAAAGGGCCCCTTTAACAACAAAAGGGCCCCTTTACCAACCAATTTACCAGCAACAACCATATGCTCCTCATTCTCAGGAAAGTTTGATGAGCTCAAGAAGATGATGCAACAAATGACTACCTCTCCGGCTCAAACCAACACAACGGTCGCTACTCTGACCAATCATGTGATTGCCACCACGACAGGGCTCATGCCCATCTGAAGGCTCTTAACACTCAAGTTGCTCAACTTGCCTCATCCATCAGAGCACCCTCGTGAGTTCTCCCAGGTAAACCTGAGACTTCTAGGGGAATTAACGCAGTTATTGAAGAGTTGAAAGGTACCGAGGAGGTTGATATTTTTGTCCAATCTGGGGCAAACCAAAGGATCCCGTACTCGAGAGTTGTTGCATTTGCTTAGAATGGGAGAAAAATTGTTGCACAAGCTCGTCAGGCCGAGTTTGATCGAACTAGTGAAGCGTGCCCAGTTTGATCGAACCCTGCTTCTAGTAGAAATACGTCTCATCTTTCCGGAGAACACAACTTCGAGGTTCGATCAAACTACTCAACAGTTCAATCAAACTTTTGAGCCGAGTTAGGAAGTTCGAACCACATGGAGTTCGATCGAACTGCTTGTCCGACAGAATCCCCAGATTCTTGGATCGATCCAATTGTTCGAGTCAGCCTTCCACATCAGACTGTTTGATCAGACTAGAGGAAGTTCGGTCAAACCCATCACCAATCAGACTCATGTTGATCCTACCATACCGATCCACCAATCACTCGTCTCTTTCAAGCCAACAGAAATATGCATAAAGTCAAGCAAATCCTGATCAAGGAACTCGAATCAACCTCGACACAAACTGCTTAGGTAAATGAATTTTTATCAGACAATTCTTCTGTTCTTAGTCCCATACAAGAACCATAAGTACATGAACAAAAAAACGATTAGATGCAGAAAGAAGAACAAATAGAAAAGAAGTTGGTTTAGGAGTGAAGATCCTCCCACATGAGGTGGTTTTCAGAGTCTTGTTCGAAGGGAAGACCATAGAAGAAATTAGAGGTATAATGATTGAGGAGGAACGAGCCAGACAACCCATGAGAGAGATAGCTAAGCTGGATGATCTTGAGAAATTCCTCATCTCTTGTTCCCACGGATTTCTACATCCTAAACATGGAGCGCCAACCCAAGAATGAGTTGCTCCTCTGAAGACCCTTCTTAGCAAGTGTTAGAGCAATCTTCGACCTGCCCAGGAATAGAGTGGTTTTCTCCTACATCTCGAAGAACTTCTTCTTTGCACCTATCCTGGAAACTAATCCAGGTAAAAACCTATTTTCAATATAGATTATGCAAATTTCAGGTGAGGAGACCTTAGAAAAATTAGACCAACTCCTGAGAAGAAAGTTAGGAGAAGAAGGAGAAAGTGAGATCAAGGAGGTTTGGGATAGAGATACTCACTCACTCCTGAATCAAGTGAGGAGAAATCTTTAAAGAGCATTTGCGAAAGTGAGGTCAAAGAAGTCATAGATGGAGACACTCGCTCACATAATCAAGATGCCACAAAGAAGAAAAGAAGGAGAAAGAAGAAGACCAAAAGTTCGAATAATCAGAGTGGGACTATCAAAAGGGGTCCGATCGTGACACTTTCACATCTCTTGTGGTCCATTTCATTCCACCATTTTCACATCCATCTTCACCATCATACCATCTCCTAGCTCACTCACAGCATCACCATCTCCACCTTCAAGCTTCCACCTTCCAAGCTCACGCCTCCAACTTCAAGCGTCAATCTTCATCATGCATCCACCTCCACCTCATCTTATTCACTACCTCATCTCACCCTCTCCTTCACGGCTTCACTCCATCCCATCTAGCTCACTCACGACTTCAACGTCTTCATCTTCAAGCTTCATCAACTCACGGCCCCAAGGCCCCAACTCACCCACAGCCTCTTCTTCCACTCCACCAACGCCTCCATCTTGCCTCTTCACGTCACCATCACCATCTCCTCAAGCTTCTACCCCATACCCTCCTTCCATCTTCATTTCACCTTGTTAAATCGATTCAAGACATTTGGTTCGGTTTTGGGAGTTTGGTTCTTCCCCTTGTGATATGATAATGGAGGACCAAGGCTTAGATGCTGAGCTAGAGGAGCATTCACCGGAGATCCCCACTAGGCCCATGACCAGGTCTAGAACGTAAAATCTTGTTGGAGCTTTGATGTACGTGTGGGATATTTTGGAGGAGCACATCAAGAAGATGAAATCTGAAGAAGAGCTCAAGCCGATGCATTGCCTTCAAGTCTCTAGTGCGGTTCATCATAGGTTGGACACTCTTTTTTCTAGGTTTGACACTCTTTTTCCTAGGTTGGGTTTTATCCGAAGTGGTTTTTCCAACAAGGTTTTGACGAGCCCCAGAAATCATAACCTTAGCCTAATGATGAACCACCAAGGAAACCACAAGATGGAGCCACCTGAGACATATGGTCGTGACACTTACTCATATTTTAGCTCATCTTTTGCTTCCTCTTTAAACTCGTCGTTTTTGCCCAAGTGTTTAAGGGTTTTGTTTCCTTCCCTTTAAAGTTTTTGTATTTAAACTTATTGTTACCAAACTTTGTTTCTTTAGCTTTCTTACAAATCAATCAAAGAGAAGTTTTTTTCTAAAGTTAGCTCATTTTCTTTTAAGTGTGTAATATCTTAGAAGAAGCCTTGGGTGTCATATCCTAGGGTTTTCGTTGTATCCAATGCCTCATCATAGTCTTAGTGGTCCTCTCATTCCATCTCATGCCATTTCCTTCATTTTACCTCTCATCGCCATTTGCCTGTACCGCCATCGACCATTCCTCTTGCCACATTTGTACCACTCATCACCTGTCATCGCTAGATCCTTTCATCCTGAACCATTTCCGTCATCCATCCATTTTGTCGATAATATGTTAGTTGTTTCACTCCCGAAACTTGATGAGGTCTATCAATCCAAGACTGAAAATAATCGTCGGACCAAGAACTCATTTTTATAATTTCAAAAATTCATTTATAAAGGAATAAAGTAGATGTTTTTATAAGAAAATGAAGAGAGAAGAGTGGTATTTATAAAAACTGTCTAGACCTTTTATGACGAATTTTCTGTGGATTTTTAGCGGAAAAATATTCGTTATACAACGTTTAAAATTTTGTCGGTAACCCATCATAAAACCACAACGACTACATTATGTCAGAAACTCATAGGAAAATTTCGATGGAAAATCGCCATATTTATGATGTTATGTAACGTCTTAAACTTTGTCGAAATTTTGAGGGAATTATGTTGGATCTATCCAACGACTATATTTCGTCATAACTGTAGAACATAATTCTGACAAATCCTAATCCATTGGAAAAACGAAAAAAATTCAACGAATTTTTGACAAAATTTGGATTTGTTATTTCCATGAAAAGACTATTGTAATTTCGACGAAAATTAGATGTTATTTATTTGATTATTTTTTAAATTTGTATTCAAATACAAATAGAAAGCAAATATTCTTAACATTTCAAATATGTAGAATTTTTAATGTTAAAGAATGTTAAAACATATTTTATATTTTTAATGAAGATTGAACATTTAGATGTGAAAACCAAATATAAAACAAAAACTATTTGTATAAATATATATAATTTTTTTTTTAAAAAACTACAGTATATGATCAGTCTGAATATGTAACAAACATGTTCTTAGCCGTTTTGTTGGTGGTTTTGTCAATATCAATGTCGTCACTTCTCTTCTAATAATCATAATTTTCAAGTCGAGTGTTTTTTGTTGTCTAGAAAATCAATTCATACAACAATTGAATTCTTTAAGGACTGAAACCGTGGATTAGTTTGGTTAATGAAGGCCACCCACAGTTTTATAATTTCCTTAATAAAAATTATACATGACCAAAGTCAATGAAAGATAGAGCGATACGTTGATCCACATGCATTGAATTATATATACGCACGTTCATTGATAATTTAATAAGAGTCTAAACATTATTTCTTTATCACTTTTATGCCTCCTCATTCATTTCCCATTTTTATTTAGGCCCGATTGGTAAAGAGACTGTGGAGAATTTAATTACTTTTAAAATTTAAAAGTCTTATTTTAAACAATTAAACTTTTGCTGTAAGAATTTATCTACAGTCCCTAAATTTTCACACAGTGTAACTTCTCTTATTTTACTCTCCCCGTTCAATCTTTTTTAAAGTCTATTATTTGAGACTTTTACTTTTTTTTGAAGTCACAGCCAAAAATAAGTTTCAGTAACAGCCTACTCTAAAAGTCCTAACCAATCAGTCTCTTAATTTTAAGTTAATCAAACATAAAATTTGTATATTTTCAATCGAAATGTCTGCTCCATTCGTATTTTGTTAGGTTGAGTTGTAAAACCAAATTACTCCATTTTAGTTAATGTTTAAAATATTTACATACAAATTAATAAATCAATAAATTTTATATTTTTTTATAAAAACATTATTTATTGTCTACCTAATTATAATCTGACCAATAAAAAATCAATTTGCAGAATATAAACAGTCAAAATAATAAAAAATAATAAATTTTACATTGAAAATCTAAAACATCATTTTATTTGTAACAATATTTTTTAACTTAAACACCATTTAATGATGAACAGAGAGGAAGTATTAGTTATTAATTTTTAATTGTCATTTCGTTTCATAATTCTCCCAATGTATATGTCAATATGAACTGGTGAATAAATTTAAATCAAATGGTAGACCAAATATCATATTTTTCTTCATAAAAAAAAGAATTCCAAATTTACGGTTTTTGTTCATAAAATTTATAAAGACATTAAGTGTACGTATGTCCATTCTTGAAGCCTATATATCTTATCCTTGATTATTTAACTTCCACAAGAATATTCGAAGACAGCAAAATAAATCTACAATTTTGACAAAGAAATATATATATATATAATACATATGAACAATAAAGTTTGGAATCCTCAAAGATTATTAAGCTAAAAGAAATTGTTAGTTAAATTTGAATTGCAAATGCCATTATTGATTTCAACTAGGCTTGGGTTAAAAATNATATTCGAAGACAGCAAAATAAATCTACAATTTTGACAAAGAAATATATATATATATATATATAATACATATGAACAATAAAGTTTGGAATCCTCAAAGATTATTAAGCTAAAAGAATTTGTTAGTTAAATTTGAATTGCAAATGCCATTATTGATTTCAACTAGGCCTGGGTTAAAAACCCATAACCGATTACCAATCCGAAACCGATCCGAAAAAAACCAAACCAAACTCGAACT
>OVAO01000476.1:0-20968 GCA_900406285.1 Biscutella auriculata | reverse complement strand
CTTCTATTTATAGAAGGGACCACCTCGAGGCACAGTCCCGGGTTGGGGACCCGGGACGCTTTGTCTTCTAACTCGGGACTCTTCAAAAGGAAGCTTCGGGGACGACCCATCCCGGACTGGGTATGAGCCTCCAGCCCGGGACTCCTACTCCGGGATGGGTCTTCAAGCTCGAGCAGCGGCATGTGTCCCGGGATGGGTTGTTCTGTATCGAGATGGAAGGGTCGTCTCGGGCTAGGCAGAGCCTCTAGGCCGGGACTCTTGTCTGGGATGCTTTGGATGGGAGACATCCCGGGTTGGCTACCCGGGACCTTATGTCGGGACACTTCGTCTGCTTTCGTCGATCTTGCGAGTTCTTCTTCGTTTGATCCGTGTTTCTTCCTTCGGTTGCTTCACACCTAATAAATGCAAATGCAATGCAATATGACCTAAAAAGACTCTAAATGCAATCTAAAACCGAGAGAAAACGAATGAAAACGAGACTAAAAACCGGTCAAATTCACAACATATCAACTTGCGAGGTCATCTCGATGATTTTCTCTCTCATTCTTTCTATTTCGAGGTATCTTCTGTCTGCAATTTCCTCACAGACTGTCGGGGGCGTGCAGGGATTTTGCTGGATCTCGGTTCCGACCCTTTGCACGGTTGCCTCCTGGCGAGTCGAGGTGTGTTGCTCAGTTCGGGACACGGGAAACTCCACGTAGAGATTTTGGTGTAGATCGCGAGCTTGAGGAGTTCGATCTTCTGTGGCTTGGTCAGAGATTTGACGCCGAAGGCTTTGCTGCTCTCGGACTATGCTCTCGATGAGCTCGCTTGTTTTTTTATTCTCGAGCTCTCTGTGATCCATGCGCTCGATAAGCATTTTCATCATATCGGTTTGGTCGTAGCGCGTATTTTTCAACGGATCGCTGCTACCGCTCGCCGGTGGTAGGATCTGAGATCCGTCGCCTCCTGAGGCTGGTGCTCGTCTTCTCTATTGGTGATAGGTTCGGCTATCATTATCTCTTCGGCCATCGTTCATATCTGAACTGTTTCTGGCTTCGCTTGGTAGGTTACTCTGTGACTTTTGTTTATCCCGTGGTTATGCGAGGTTTTCTTCCTTCAGGACGCAGTACTGTCCCCAAAGACGGCGTCAAATGTTGAATCCAGAAATAATCACAAGGACAATAAGATCAAATCCGAGTGTTAATCTGTTAGAACATGGGTGATGTACGAGATCCAATATTAATCTTAAAGTAGAAAGGATTAGCTTAAAGTAAATACTTGAAAATAAAGGACTTACATGTAAATGTGTTAGAGGGGGTTAGGTTAGACGAGTTCGCTAAACGAGAAACTAACGTTGAAACGAGGTGCGAAGTAAGAAAGTACGACCTAAGTTAAGCAGAAAGTAAATGAGACAGAGATTTCCCACTCAAGGGGAGCCGAACTGATCGGCGTTTATATCACAATTGTTTGCGAGGTCACGAGCTAAGTTTGACTATTTGGTCGAGCTCGGATCGCGAGGTCGGATTACAAGCGAAGTCGATGGTGATCCTCAGATTACACTTTTAAGTCTATACTCTCTCTCTCTATTATAGCGAACTCAATCACTTTCTTTTTTTCTTTTTGTACGACATTGTTCCTTATTTATAGTGAACAGTATCCGATTTGTTGTTACATTTTCGAACCGGGGTCCTTATTCTCTTATGGGCTTTGCCTTCTTTTGGCCTTCGATTGATGTCTCCTTCTTTGCCGGCTTTGACCTACGAGCCGAATCGGATCTTGGGTCTTATTTGATCTTGTACGATCCAGGTATCAACAAATGATATTGTTACTTATGCAATTGGAAAACGAGAAATACATATATATATATATATATATATATATAGTATTATTTCAGAATCACTTTTAAGAATATAACCTTAAACATTAAAAATATTACATGCCATACCATTGTAAAAAATAATTTAAAGAACAAAATAAAAATATTCTTTAAGGATAATACTGGAAATCTATGTAATTTTCATTAAGGGTAAAACTAGAAATATATGTAAAAAAAATTAATTAAAAATTTAATATTTTCTCATAATATATTATTCAAAAAACAAATTTTAATATAATTATAATTTAAAAACAAATTTTATAATAAAAAAATCAAATTATTTTTAATATTTGATTTATCAACTTCAACACCTAATTTACCTCTCTTTTTAAATTTCACAATATTCAATTTAGATTTTGTCCAATATATAGTATACTTACAATAATTTAAATATAATTTTTAGTATATGATAATTATGTTCTATATATTTTTATATTCTCATATATATTAAAAATTTTAACCTACACCTACACCTAAACCTAAATATAATTTAATATATTCTAAACTATTCATATCTATTTTTTTGTCAACACAAACCTATTATGGAAAAATAAAAAATATACACATATTTTATCCAATACATAGTATAATTTCAAAAATTTAAATATAAGTTTTAGTATATAATAATTATGTTATACATAATTGTATCTTCTTATATATATTTTACATCACTATAATATTATTTTAGCATCACAAATATTAACTAATATGACTAAAATTATATTATATGTCATTCAAAAAATCAATTTAAATAACAAACTTCAAATTTTTTGGGTAAAATTGAAATAAATATAATTTTAATTGAGAACTGTAGATTTTGTTAAAATAAATCTAATAAAATTAAAATAGAGATTAATACAAAATTTTTATATTATTTTTTCTCTAGATAAATCTAAACACAATTACAATAATATTTAATATTTCAAATGTATATAAAATCAAATAAATTTCAAAATTTCCTAACTGAAGTATAATAATTTTTAAATAAATATAGAATGAAATATATTATACAATTGTTTTAAGATATATATAAATCTAAGAAAAATATAATTACAAATAAAGATTATCTTACTAACCAATAAATATATAAAGTTTCAGTTTGGAATTTTTTTAAGAGAAATATAATAAAATATAATTCGAGGTTTTTTTTTACAAATTTTTGTACATATAAATCTAATAAATATAACAGTAAATCAAATTATATTAATATAGGATTTAAGTTATTAGCTAGAAATATGTTTTTAAAAAGCTTTTATCAAAAATTTATTTTAAATTTTATCTTCAATATAATGGTCGGGACAAACGGGTTAGTCAACGGGTAAAATTTGGATCCAAATTCAATATATAAATAATAATATTATTCTATTTGAAATATAAATTATTATTATTTATTTATCACAAATTTAATTTTTAAATATATTTTCTGTAAAATTAAATATCTTAACATTATAATTTAAAAATACATCACTCCGCATATTATGCGGGTAAAATTCTAGTCTCTATAGTATTATTTCAGAATCACTTTAAAGAATATAACCTTTAAATTAGTAAAATATTACATGATATGCCATTGGAAATAATAACAAATTAAAAATATTCATTAAGGGTAAAACTGGAAATACATGTAATTTTCATTAAGGCTAAAAGTGGAAATATATATAATCAAACAATTAGGTTATAATAATTTAAATATTGAGATTTAAAAGATAAAATATATTTAATTTCGTGTTCCTAAATAACCTAATTAGAAAAATATTTAAAACAAATTTTAAATATAATTTTAATTAAAAAAATAAAAATAATTATATTTTCTTGTCCAATATATAGTATAATTTAGTATAATTTAAATATAATTTTTGGTATTATGATAATTATGTTCTACATATTTTTCCTTCTCATATATATTAATTACAATAATTTAAATATAAATTTTGGTATTGGATTTATATACATATATAAATCTAATAAATATAACAATAAACTAAATTATATTAATATTGGATTTATGTTTTTAGCATAAATATGTTTTTAAAATTTTTTTACCAAAAAAATCATTTAAATTTTTATCTTAAATACAATGGTCAGACGGGTTAATCAACGGGTAAAATCATGATCCATAAAACAAAAAACTATAAAATTAAATAAATTTACAGAAAATTATTTAGTATTATTTATTAATCGCACATCTAATATTTAAATTATAGTCCTCTGTAAAATTAAAATATGGTAACATTATAGTTTAAAAATACATCACCCCGCATATAATGCAGGTAGAATTCTAGTATATATACCAAGATTGATATTGTGAAAATTGAATGTTACGCATGTATTTTATTTTAATTATTGCTATTATTTGTAATATAATAAAGAGAGATTTGTTGTCTAGAGCATTGTTTCAGAAGTATTGTCCCATTAGGACACTTAATAAAATTAAGGCACTTTGCCTTGTTAGCGAGAGTAAAAAAATAAAAACCATAGAGTTGGAACTGACAAAACAGTCCTTCAAAAATTATACTAATTTATGACACTAAATCCAGCGAGATAATGAGAGTCGTTCGATTACTTTTGATCTAATGGTTGTAACAAGCTAGTTACTCATTTGGTTTGATTTATTGGGAAGAGTGATAGTTTTGTAAAGCTTTTGTACTTTCTTCTTGTAGCTTCTTCTTCTTGCTATCGATTTCTTGAAGCTTCAACTTCACCATTTTTATTTCGTCGATTTGGAGATATTGTGTGCTTGACGTGTGTAGAAAAATTGTGGTTTCTCTAACAAGGAAAGGTAAGATTTGTTGTTCTTTGTTTAATTTCCATGAGATATCGTGACTCAACATCGAAATGATTTAAAACACACAAATTTTACCCAAGTATTGTGATAAGCTAAGCATGTGTGGTTTGGTTCATATTGTTAAGTTTTTTGTGCTTGTTTTAGGAAACACTATATTGGTGAAAGTTTAAACTTATTTTGTTTCTGTTCATGTTTTTTATTAGTTTCCGTATGTTGGATTGTTTTTTTGTTTTTTCGTTTGTGTTATTGTTTAACGTTTTTGAGGTTTAAAGGTGGTGTTTTTTTTTGTTTTTTTTTGCTTGATGCGTGGATGCTATTAAGTTTGGAAGCATTTGTTGTGTTTTTTTTTTAATAATTATTCTGTGATTTTGTTTATAAGTGTTGTTGGTTTGTTTTTTTTGTATAGGGTTTGTTGATTATGTGAGAAAGATTTGAACTTACCACTTAGAAATGTTGCTACGTGAAATATGCCAGCATTTATGTTTTTTCCGGGGGTAACTTTGTTTTCTGGTTTTGAGCACAGAAACATGTTTGATTGTTTTTTTTTTCCAATACGATGGTTAATGCTATGTGGCCAATGATTTGTGGTTGCGGGATCTTGGTCGGATTTTTGTGGTCAGTGATTCGATTGTGAACAATAGATGTTATTGTGTTTGACTGATAATTGTTTATGGCTTTGTAGTGTTGTAATGCCAGAAGTATGCACGGTAATTGCAGGGGAATGGTATTGTTCAAATCAAGGCGTATGGGGATTTGAGATAGACAACAAAAGATTGGGGAGGTTGGTTAGGATAGAAGGGAATACTACGCTTGAGGATTTGGGTAAAAATGTTTGTTTAGTGTTTGGGGAGGATAAAAAGGATACATCTTTCACCTATTGGAATACTGGTTATGAACTTTAAATTAATCTCCTTTCTATTCTTCTTTTTCTTTCTTTTAGCAAAAATACAAACACAAACACTGTTTTTGACCTTATATAGTCTTTGTTTCTTCATCTTTTTTGTTAGGTGGATTTGGTGTTAAGTAAAAGATGGTGATGAGTAGTGTGAATCTATGATTAAATACAGTGATTAGAGTAATCGATGCAATGCAAGAAGCAATGTGTAACGCATAAGTGGATGATGATGTTCTCAGTTACGATCCAACAGCTCGCTGTCTTGAAGAATTTGTGGTTGTGGTTGCAAATTTGTGATTGTATTTACGAATTTGTGTTTGTCGTGTTGTGATTACGAATTTATGTCTGTTGTGCTATGGTTGTGAATTTGTGTTTGCCGTGTTGTGGTTGTTTTTCGGATTGTGTTTACATATTTCTTTATGTCAAGAAAACCAAAGTGAATCACCAACATACACACATACCATAGATGAGACTTCACAAACATCGATCATAAATCACCAACCATATATAAAACATCGACCATACCTTTAACTACCATAAGAAACCGACCACAAATTGCCAAACGAAAAAGATGAAACAATGAACACTATACAAGAAAGAAGCATGAAACTAAACATCGACCATAAATCACCAACCATAAAACACTGACGATAAGCTTACCTACCATAAAAACATTTACATGTCATTAATCGATATATACGAATTGTAAAGTGGTACAATTGCTGATGAGATCCCGATAATACACACCACAATTTTAGTTGATTACTCTTAATGATTATATGCACCGTGATGGTAAATAAGTAACTAGTCGATCTATAGTTTCCTTATAAAACAACATTATCGGCGATCCCAAAATCATTTGCAACATATTCAAAGAGCACCGTTGACTACTCTAATTCAATCCAAAGGAACATCATCGTCATTTACTGTAACAAACATCCTTAGATTCAAGTGTAAATACTTATACCCAAGATGATATCCAAACAATATAGCATCAAAACGCCAACAAGAGGCAAAACCATCCTGGAGCTTTTTCCTTTACCGCATACGTTGACGATTGCATTTTTTCTCCTTTTATAAAAATCATATTTGCAAGGAAAGGAGAAGTTAGTAAAAAATGAGAGAAGATCGCATCTTTAGTAAGACATTATGAAGTCATAACATCAAGAATCTGGAAAATCAACAATGCGAGCGAGAGATAGAGAGAAAATGCTCTCTCGGTGGAGTAATCAAAACAAAACTTCAGGTAGGCATGATGTGAAAGACAATACAATTCGCCGGAGACGACCTATAATCGAGATTCAATGAGTTGTTATTTTTATTGGTTTTTGAAAGGCATGATGTGGTTACTGATTTATAGTTGTTGTTTAAATTCCTAGAATCACCCGAACAGGTGATCGTGAACACAAATTCATGAATCTAACGACACAAAGTTTATCTTGTGATGGTGTTATATAACTTTGGTTGTAAATAAACTTTGTAGCTTTATTTTTGTAATCGAGAACAAGACAATGACCAGATATAATTGAATTATGATTCATGTATAGTAGTTTTGAAGTTTGAGAACAAGGTAGTAACCATAATATGAAGTGAAGTGACCACAAAATATTTGCCACAAAACAATGACCACAACACATTTACCACAAAACACAGTTTCCCAAACACATTAAAAACAAAGCCAATAAATAACAGAAAAAGAAGGTTAACACATGCAACATCTGAAATCAAAGTGAGATAACCACAAAACAATTGCCACAGAACAGTAACCACAACACATTTACCAAAAAATAGTTACCACAATATATGAATTTAATTTTAAGAAATTATAAAAAATGAGAACGAAAGAGCAACAACTTGTGAAAAACTAAGAAAGGAAATTGTAACAAATTATGACTTTGAGTTATCAGAAACTTTGGTATTTCTGTTACATAGTCACTCAGAGTCTCCAATATAACCTGAAATCAAAATAATCATTTTGGTCAACAAATCTAGTTGGATTAAAAAAAAAATCTAGCTAGAGAATGCTTACTAAGACTTGATCATTGCCGATTTCTTGCATTGTTTTAGTGGCTTCCTTATCAACTTCTTTAGAAAGAATAAAGAGAATAAATTCATTGATGGTGGGATTTTAAGAAACTACATTTGACTTCTCATGCTTTATAAGATCTGTACCAAGAAGCTTTTGGACACCATTCCTACAGAGTAAGCACAAACACATATTAAGAACTCAATTAACGTCTTTTTTAGTAGAGAAGAATAAATACAATTATTAACAAGTAAAGATTCAATTGAAAATCTTTTTAGTAGAGAGAAAACATGAAAAGCTAAGTAAAAATCATAAAACGGTAACCATAAAACATTAACAAAAAATTACTAACTCTAAAACGGTAACCATAAAACAATAATTTTATTGTTCGGGTATATTATTAGATGTATATATATATATATATGCTTATATGTTTGTCATTATATATTTAACATTAACCATAAAACATTAACTCTATAACGGTAACCATAAAACAATAATTCTATTGTTCACATATATTATTAATGAAGCGAAAATAACATTATTCATGACTATATGTAACAAGATTGAAACATTAT
The DNA here is from genome assembly GCA_900406285.1 of Biscutella auriculata. Taxonomy (NCBI): domain Eukaryota; kingdom Viridiplantae; phylum Streptophyta; class Magnoliopsida; order Brassicales; family Brassicaceae; genus Biscutella; species Biscutella auriculata. Next base: position 12,826 of record OVAO01000476.1, on the reverse strand, counting down.
GTGTTGTGATTAATAACTTTATTAAACAATTAAACATTAACCATAAAACAATAACCATAAAAGGGTAACCCTAAAACACTAACCCTAAAACACTAACTATAAAACAATAACCATAAACACAATAACTTTATTCTTCACGTATATTATTATTGTCCACGTTCTCCCTGAGTTGACGACCAAGGTTTATGATCTCGATCCTCCAAGGATATTCCAAAGTACGGAAACCCCATATTGTCAAACCTGGAAATTCGTAGACGACTTTGGGAGGCCCAACTTGAGGATAAGGATGAGAAGCTCATATTGTCAAACCTGGAAAATGTTAACAAGGTTACTAGTTAACACAACAAATATATAATGAACTAATAACTAACTAATAATGAATACAGTAAGGTTACCACAATACTGCAACCACAAAATCAAAGAGCACGAACATTGTAACCACAAATCAACGTACAACAAATCGTTAAGCAACAAATAAAACTTCACGTAGGTAACACAACATATAGAACAAGACACAACTATCACAAAACTGTAACCACAAGTCCGAGTACAATAAATCAATAAAAAAATTAATAAGAAAGGGAAAAAAACTACAGACAGTAAACGTACATGAACAAGTAACCATAAATCTACAACCACAACAATCTAGAATTATTAACAATTACAATAAGCAGAATGGGATGAGATGGTTTTTGAGCCCCCACAGACAAATTCGAAGACAACACTGATCAGTTAATCTCACAATCTTCTAATGGCTTAGAAAATAGAAGATTTGCAGCGCGAGGAAACTAAAATTTCTAAATTTGACAACTAATCAGAATTATTGTTTACATACACAGTGAACATATGCGGGATAATACTTGCGGGTTTTGGAGGCCAATTAAGTACAAAAAAATTGGAGAATGAAACTAACGATCTAAGGAAAATAAAGTTTTCAATTGAACCAGAAAAGAGAAAAACAAAGAAAACAGAGAAGAGATTCATAAAGAAAGTGAACTTCCAACTGACTCCAATATAAGAAACACTTGGAGATTCTTCGTTTCAATTGAAGAAAGAAAGTAAGAAATTGTAGATTAGTAAACTTAACTTGTTTTGGAAAACACAATACCTAAAAAAAATCAACTACTTGAAGAGGACACAGTAAGTGACCACAGTAGAGTGTGTCGCTAATCAATCAGTGAGACATAAAAAATAAAGAAAAAGAGAGATAAACACACATCAAAATATTTCAAGAGAAAGAAGAATTAACCAATTTTCAGAAATCATCCAGGCAAGGAATTAGAACAATAATAAACCCAGACACAGGAGATGAAAAGAAAGAGCTTCTAAATTAGTCGAAGAGGGGATCCTCTGAACATGAAACTTAAATGGAATAAAGCTAAAAAGCAAAGAAAATAAACTTACTCTGATTCACGAAACGAATCAAGCAGGGAAGTAAAGCAAAATTGAGACGAGACGGTTCCGAAACTTGAGCGACAAAAGAATCCAAATTAATTGCTACATAAATCAAAATGTGCAGATTGATATAACAAAAGATCAGAAGAAGGAAGAGATGAGCGAGATATGAAGAACAAGGAAGAGAACTTTGTGTGAGTGGAAGGAGAGAGAGAATCAATAGATTTCAAACAAAGTTTGTAGTTTCAGGGGGAAACGCATCGATTTTTGTTTCGTTTNGGGGGGGGGGGGGAGGGAGAATTTTTAGATATTAAATTAGGTCTAGTTAGATTAGTTCTATTTAGGTTCTGGTTAAGATTAATTCTCTAGTTTGATTTAGTGTAGTTACAGGGTAAAATAGACATAACACAATAAAGAAGTGCCTTATTGCTTTAAAGTGTCTTAGAGAATAATATGTTTTAAAAAAGTGTCTCACAAGTCAAATTGTTCTATAATAAACCTGGTTTGTTTTAGAAGTAAAAGTTTCCTCTTATAAAAAAAACAATGCTTGTGATGTTAGCTCTGCTATGATCAAATTTATTTTATCCGAAATAAATTTTAAGTTATGTAAAAATATATATACAATTTTGAACCATACTATCTGGTTTCACTCATTAGCCTAATCAAATAAAATAGCGTTAATTTTGTCTCTTTATCCTGACTATTAATTGATAACTAAAGCTCAATGGAACTCCTTATTTATTTGTTAATTTCTATAAGAAATAAGTAGATGATCAGATTGGTTTAGTTCAATTAATTTAAAATTGCATGATTACTTATAAATTTTTTTTTGCATACTAACTATTTAAAAGAAATATAGTGTTAATTATAATTAAATATATGAGTTGTTTTTTGAAGAAGCATTATACGATCAAAATTTAAATTGTACCGTATTGAAGAAGCAGCAAACGGTTTATGTCATTAAACTGTATCGTATCATCTCTGAAATATACGATCTTATCCTCACCAAGATTACAGAGAATCTCAACAATAATATCTACAGAGATAAACCAGGAAGTAATCCAATCCGCAAAAGGAAAAGGAATATCTCACATGCCTATATAAAGAGAAGCACGAAGACTAAGAGAATTATCGATTTAAGACAGATCAAAAGCCCTCTAGAGAAATCGAGTGAGTTTGAGAGATTAAGTAGTAACGGTTCTGAATAGAATTAAGGTCAGAATCATCGACTGTATTGTTGTCAAGATTGTTCGAGACAACATACAGTGTTGAGTTTAGGAAGATAGTTTGATTTTTCTTTGAGTTGTTTAATTGTTAGATTAAATTTGTTTGTGATATTATCTAATAAAACCGAAAGGTTTCTACGGTTACATATTGTGTTATTTCAATTGGTATCAGAGCGGGCATCTGTACCACAAACATGTGCGATCGGAAGGGGACATGGAAACCACCAATATGACATTTGCAAAACAATTAGTGCTGGATCCGAGCAACTATGGTTTTTGGAAAGTTCGTATGCGAACTAATATCAAGGGTATTGATGAAGATGCGTGGACTGCAGTAGAGAAAGGCTGGACAGTACCAACGTCTGTTGTGGAAGGGGTTGTTACATCAAAAGCAAAAAGCGACTGGACAGACGAGGAAAAGAAAGCATCAAAGTTTAACTTGAAGGTGTTAGGAGCAATTTTCAATGGTGTTGAAAGCAACCAATTTAAACTTATTCAGGGATGTGAAACGGCTAAAGAAGCTTGGGATATTTTACAAACTACCTTTGAAGGAACATCTAGTGTGAAACGATCGCGGATCGATCTGCTGGCTTCAAAGTTTGAGACACTCAGAATGGAGGAACATGAGACTATTGCTGATTTCAGTGCTAAGCTCAGTTCAATTGCGAGTGAAGCACAAGTACTGGGGAAGTAGTACAAGGAGAAGAAACTAGTGAAAAAACTATTTAGGTGTTTGCCAACAAAGTTTGCCGCTTACAAAGAAGCATTGTCTGTTTCCTCAAACACAGACACGATGAAATTTGAGGAAGTAGTAGGAATGTTACAGGCACATGAGATGGAAGTCGAGCCTTATAAGAAGGGAAAAGGGATCTCCTTATGTGCGGAAGAAACAGCTAAAGGAACAAGTGAAGGTGCAGATACAGAGGATGATGCAGTGGCACTAATTGTTAAAAGATTTGATAGAGTACTCAAGAAATTCGAAAGAGGTCGAAAACCTATGGGGAATTCACGAACGTTTGCTGACCGAGATAAAAACAAGAGAGATGATATTTAATGTTTTGAATGCAAGGGGTACGATCATATGAAAGGAGAATGCCCAACTATTAAGACTCGTGAAACTTAGTGTTTTGGATATAAGGGGTACAGACATTATCAAAACATGTGTGTTACGAACAATACTAAAGCTCGTAATGAAATATCAATGATTCGAATCAATGAAGAAAACTCAGAAGATGATACAAAAGATGAAGAGGAAGACCTGACAAACTTTGTAGCATTCATAGGAACTACTGACAAACTGAGGAATGATTATGATGCAGTGTCTGACACTGAAGAGAATGAAGAACTACTCAAGGAGTATAAATCCGTGTGTGAAGATTTAATTAAAGTTACAAAAAAACGTTGATCTTCGCAAGGAGGTTGTTGGGTTGACTCAACAAGTTTCAAAGAATCAGGAAGAGCGTGAGGAATTACTAAAAGTGATTAGCAGACTGGAGAAGGAATTAACGGCTGAAAAAGCTACAAATTGCACAAATGAAAAAGCAACAATGGACAGTACAGTACAAAGTACTGGTGATGACACATGAAGTGTTAATACGGAGAAACGAATAATGGATGGAGGAGGAAATCAGAAGACTATATATAAGAGTAACAGACAAAGACACCATATAAATTTTAATCAGAGGAGAGGGAAGGCAGGATGGAGTAAACCAAAGAGAACGTACAGAGTTGAGTCCTTCCATTGTGGAAAGGTGGGACACATATGTGATTGGTGTTATGAGTTTAATAATAAGATAAAGATGTTGTTGGAGCAACAAAAAGTGTATCGGGATAATGCTCACTATAATAAAACGTGGATATTGAAGAAAGATTTGTATGACAGGAATGTGCTATGCTTCATGGGGACAACAAACAATGCGAGATTGACTGAAGATTGATATTTTGATAGTGGTTGCTCAAGACACATGACAGGAAATGCAGAACATCTGACAAATTTTAAGAAATTAAATGGAGGGACAGTGATGTTTGGTGACGGAGGAAAAGGTCATATCAAAGGAAGAGGAAGAACCAAAGGAGGAAACATACCCATACTAGAGAATGTGTTCTTTGCTGAAGGATTAAAAACCAATTTGATAAGTGTAAGCCAGTTGTGTGATGAAAGAATAAGAGTACAGTTTGATTAATTTGGTTGTCAAGTTATAAATAAGGATGGAAAACTCACGCTTGAAGGAAAACGTGGAGTTAACAACTGTTACAAATGGAGTCCAGAAATCAATTGTTTAAGTGCACATAGTGATTTAAATCTTTGGCACCAGAAGATGGGACATATTAATATCAGGAATATGGTACATCTAGTAAAACAGAACATTGTTCGGGGAGTACCGAAGTTAAGTAATACATAAGAACTAACATGTGAAGCATGCAAGAAGGGTAAGCAAGTACGGGTACAACACAAAAAGATAGGTGAAGTTCAAACTATGGCACCATTAGAACTGGTGCATATGGATTTAATGAGACCTATGCAAACTGAAAGTTTAGGAGGGAAACGGTATGTGTTTGTATTAGTAGATGATTTTTCACGGTACTCATGGGTACGCTTTCTAAGGGAGAAATCCGATCCAGTCGAAAGCTTTCGGATTTTGGCCTTGCAACTGATGAATGAAAAAGGAAGAATATGGAAAATAAGGAGTGATCATGGAGGAGAATTTCAGAATGATACAATGAAAGTTTTCTGTGAAACGCAAGGAATAGTACATCAGTACTCAACACCAAGAACTCCACAGCAAAACGGAGTGGTCGAAAGAAAGAACAAGACACTACAAGAGATAGCACGTGCCATGATTCATGCAAACGCGGTGCCAGTAAAGTTCTGGGCAGAAGCAGTAAATACAGCCTGTTATATAATAAACAGGGTGTATGATCGTAAGGGAACAACGAAGACCCCGTATGAGCTCTGGAAAGGAAAAACTCCAAATATCCACCACTTTCATGTGTTCGGATGCACATGCTACATATTAAATGACAAAGATCATCTGGAAAAATTTGATGCAAGAAGTGATGAAGGTATGTTTCTAGGATATTCAGGAAATAGCTCAGCTTACAGGGTATACAACAATCGATCAATGATGATTATGGAATCTGTAAATGTAGTGTTTGATGACTACTCGTCTACAAGAAAAGGAGAAACAACTGAGGTAAGGGAACAAACAATTGAAGAAGAAAACACCAGATCTTTTAAAAAGGAAGAGGTGATAGAGAATGAGCAACCCATTAAAGTTCATCGAGATCATCCGATCGACAAGATTATTGGATCAGTACACGACAAACGGACGACGCGTGGTGTAGAAATAAACTTTCGTGACATGGTTCGGTTTGCTTGTTTCGTGTCAGAGATCGAACCCAAAGACCATATAAAGGCTATCGAGGATGAATTATGGGTTATTGCAATGCAAGAGGAACTTGAACAGTTTGTTAGACATGATGTATGGGCTCTTGTACCAAGACCTGCTGACACAAACATTGTAGGAACTAAATGGATCTTTAAGAATAAGTGTGGTGACATTGGAGTTATTGTATGAAACAAGGCACGACTGGTAGCACGGGGATATTCACAAATTGAATGAGTAGATTTTGATGAGACTTTTGCTCTAGTTGCACGACTTGAAGCCATCAGATTTTTGTTAAGTGTAGCATGCTGGTTTAACATCAAACTATATCAAATGGATGTCAAAGGTGCCTTTCTAAACGGTGTTCTCAAAGAAGAAGTATATGTTGAACAGCCCAAGGGATTTGAGGAACCCAACAAGGAAGATTATGTGTACAAACTAAACAAGGCGTTGTATGGTTTGAAGTAGACACCAAGAGCATGGTATGAGCGACTCACTACGTTTCTGATTGAGCAAGGGTATCAGCGAGGGAGTATTGATAATACATTGTTCATCTTACGAAATCGAAGGAAACATCATGGTGGTTCAGATTTACGTAGATGACATTGTATTCGGGAGTCAAGATGATACATTAGTACAGCGGTTTGTACAACAGATGACACAAGAATTTGAGATGAGCATGGTTGGTGAATTAAAATATTTTCTTGGGTTTCAGATCACTCAGATAGATCAAGGCATATATGTGTCACAGAGTACATATGCAAAGAATTTGGTCAAAAAATTCGGTTTGGAAACAAGTAAGGAAACCAAAACTCCAATGAGCACAACAACAAAGTTAACAAGAGATGATACAGGAGAAGCAGTGGATCAAAAGTTGTATCGAAGCATGATTGGTAGTCTGCTTTATCTAACAGCTAATAGGCCAGACTTATGTCTGAGTGTAGGGATCTGTGCAAGATATCAAGCGAATCCTAAGCTGTCTCACATGCTTGTTGTTAAAAGAATCATTAAATATGTAAAGGGTACAGAAAAATTGGGTTTGTTCTATTCAAAAGATACAAACACGAACTTAGCTGGATTCTGTGATGCTGACTCGGCAGGAAGTGTAGACGATCGCAAAAGTACAAGTGGAGGTTGTTTCTTTATGGGAAACAATTTGGTCGCTTGGATGAGTAAAAAACAGAATTCGAACTCTCTTTCTACAGCTGAAGCAGAATATACTGCTCTAGGTAGCTGTTATACGCAACTTCTGTGGATGAAACAAACTGCCGAAGACTACAACCTGGACACAGGAGAGATGCTGATACAATGTGTCAACAAGAGTGCGATCGATATCTCAAAGAATCCTGTGCAACACTCAAGAACAAAGCATATTGATACTCGATACCATTTTATTAGAGACTTGATCGATAAAAAATTGGTAAAAGTTGAGCATGTGAGCACTGAGGATCAACTTCTTGACATTTTCACCAAACCATTAGATTTACAAAGATATACTAAGTTGCGCTCTGCGTTGGGGTTGGTTGAACCACCGGTTGTGTCATGATTCATGTTTATTTTAAATAATAATAATAATAATAATAATAATAATAATAAATAAAAATAAAATGGAATATATTCAACGAACTGAGACATTCAATGAACCGTTTCTCAGCTTTTCGTGGACTAGTGGTGATAGTGCGGAACTCGAGGAGGCGAGATACATTGTGTGTATCTAGGCGTGTATTGTCTCCCTCTATTTAGGTCTAGCTTTTTGTCTATGGTTTTTCATCTCACTTTCGAATTCTCTCTCTGAAAACAAAAAGACAACATAATTCTTTCTTCGCTTGTTCTTCCAAAATCGCTTTGGTGCACATCGAGGAAATTGAATACATTGAAGACGAGATCACATCTCAGGCAGTGACTCAGTGGAAACGACGTTCTGCTCCGGGTCTTTCGTCCGCTTTTCTACCCGACCCATCTCTTGTTTCCGCTGATACAGATCATGAACAAGTTGCTCCGCCACATAAGACTTCAGCGGGTCTGGTTCCGGAGGTTCCATCTCAGGCGATACCTCCAATGCATGTTTCTCAGACACCAGATCGTGCTGTTGATTCCGGTGTGTCACCGGTTGCTCCCTGTCCCCCGGTGATTCCCGAAGAGACGGTTGTCGATCTGTTCACGACGTAGTCTCCCGATGCCATCGACTCGACTGACTATCTGGCTGATTTCCCCAACGATGTGCCGCTCTTATCCAAACCGCACGTCACACGTGCTTCGAAACGAAAGGCTACTCAAGCCGCTACCAGTGCCTCTACACGAAAGACCCCTCGTGGTTCTGGACAGAGAGTATCCCCGCATGCGAAAGGAAAAGCAGCTGTTGTGGATGTGTTGTCCTGTGACTCCGACTCACAGTCCTCTGCTCCGAGTGAAGTTTGGTTTTTGAGTCAAGAGGCAAAGGACATGTATGAATCGTTTGCACGGTGTCAACTGGTGGAACAACGGTCGGTTATGTTTGATAGTTCGGATAGGACTGAGATTGGTGGTTTGCTGAAACGGGTTGGTCTTGATAGTACTGTTCGTAAAGTTCATGGCTTTGTTAAAGAGGTGGTTCTTGAGTTTTATGCACATCTCCCTGAGATTCTTGAAGAAGGACAGCTTGAAGTTTATGTGTTTGCCCGTGGGCGGCTACACAAAATTTCTTGTGAGTCCACTCGCTCATATTTCGACCTGTGCCCTTTAAGTCCTGAAGATGTTCTTCGAAACAGGGAGGTTGATGGCCTCAGCCATGACTTTCTGGCAGAGTTCTTCACTGGTGAGAAAAGAAAGTTCTGGAAAGATCTGAAGCGAAAGGAATTTCTTCCTCCGTATGTTGTTCTGTTTATCTTATGCGGGTACAACTGGATGCCGACTACGAATCGTAGTTATGTGAACGACGCGCGTGCTAGACTGGTATACAAGATTGCTACAGGTGTTCGGGTTGACATGGTCGATATCATGTTTCAAGAGATTCTTGCTCGAAGCACTATTGGCATTTGCAATGCCAGCATTCCTTTTCCCTCTCAAGTGTATGGCTTGGTTTCTGCCAGTATGGAGGTCCATGTGTTACGTCGTGAAGTCGTCTATGTGCCCCGGGCTTTCTCTCAAGACAAGCTTATGAGCGAACTGTTGGGTCATGCTCAGGACTCTGATGAGGATCCTGTACAACGTACTGCTCCGCGACGTAAGTCCGCTTGTTGCCAGCCTATGAAATCCAATACAGAAGCCTCTGTTCCCGCTAATTCAGGTCTTATGCACATTGCGATGGATGTTCCTACCGGGCGTAGCTCTACCCCTGAACAACAGAGACTTATCAAAGAAATTATTGCTCAGCTCCAGAAGATCCTTCGCCGGATCGAATAGTCTTTGTTTTTATCTTTGCTGATGCTGAATAGGGGGAGTATGGGGGTGTTTGCTTATGGGGGAGTTTGCTTATGTCGGTTTCTACTTCTTGTTTTGGGTGTTTTATTTGGATGTGTTTTTTATTCTTGGTTTGTGGAGGAGTATTTTGTTTTGTTGTTTGGTTATGAACCTTGTCTTTTATGCAATGCACGCATTCTTCTGTTCATCTGAGATTCCCCAACGCATTATCTTGCCAGTTCCGTAGAAAGCACAATGAAGAATTCAGAACATAGTATGAAAAGTATTCAAGACATCAGCAAAGTTAAAAAGGGGGAGATTGAAGAAGCATTATACGATCAAGCTTTAAACTGTACCGTATTGAAGAAGCAGCAAACGTTTTATGTCATTAAACAGTATCGTATCATCTCTGAAAGATACGATCTTATCCTCACCAAGATTATAGAGAATCTCAACAATAATATCTACGGAGATAAACCAGGAAGTAATCCAATTCGCAAAAGGAATATCTCACATGCCTATATAAAGAGAAGCACGAAGACTAAGAGAATTATCGATTTAAGATAGAGCAATAACCCTATAGAGAAATCGAGTGAGTTTGAGAGATTAAATCGTAACGGTTCTGAATAGAGTTAAAGTCAGAATCATCGACTATATTGTTGTCAAGATTGTTCAAGACAACATACAGTGTTGAGTTTAGGAAGATAGTTTGATTTTCCTTTGAGTTGTTTAATTGTTAGGTTAAACTTGTTCGTGATATTATCTAATAAAACCAAAAGGTTTCCGCGGTTACATATTGTGTCATATTGTGTTATTTCATTTTTTCCATAAATTATGTTTTTAAGATGGTAGATCGTCTCAAAAAACAACTCTATCTTAGAGTTTTTTCTATTATCCTATTTTAGAGTTTCTAAAACTCTATATTTAAAGTTAGAAGTGTTCTTCTCCTAAAATAAAATTTCAAAAATATTTTTATTTTATAATATGTTCTTTCTATTTTTTATAACTAATTTAAATTCATAAAAAAATTATACATAACTAACACATATGTTAAAATACTATAATAATATTCATTAATAAAATGTAACAGTAAGCCATAAAAATTTATATAGAAATAAATAATTAAATATTAAATTACAAATAAAATACCACATTATTCTATATATTTATAAAATCAAATTTTTTTGTACAATTTAAATTTACCATATTATTTTAAAGTTTTTTTTATTTTATGTGTAAACTTAATTTTTAAAAACAAATTTGAATAATTTATGAGATATAAATTTTGGATTAAAAATAATAAACGACAAAATAATTTTAAAATGCATGTGTGAAGTTAAGGGTTAAAAATGTAAATAAAAAAATGAAATTTTGAATTTGAAGTTTTAAATAGTGAAACTTCAAATATGCAATTTCTTTTTGGAAAATAAAAATCTTCATTTTTCAAGTTTTCTTTTTTTGTCAATTTTTGTGGGTTATAAAGGTTCTGACACACTAACTTAAACTCTCATAAATTAGAAGAACAAATGTTCTCATGGGATAAATGATCTGGTAACTAATGATACCAAAAATTTTACCACTAAACTAACGTCACTTATTCTACCCATTTCAAATTATTAATATATTTTGAAGATGTTAGTCGTTGAAATTATTTTTACTATTAAAAAAATTAAATCTACGCTTATGGAACCAAAACAAAGTCTAAAAAGAATATAAACTGAAATTAAATATTTAATTAACTCATAAGTAGTGAGTTTATAGATAAAGATGGATCGACTTCAGGCGCTCTCTTCCATTCTTTTGTAGGTTTAACTCATGAAAGTTACGAGAGGTCCCTTCTCATTTATTTCTTCTGTACTAACAAAACCTCAAACACACTTAATAATTCATTTNATGATATATATTATATATAATATTATTTAACAGTTTTAGCCTTTTTTATTGGTTTTCTTGTTTATATTTTGTCCGTTCCTCTTGCTCAATTATTTTTTTGGTTTTAGTCGAATCGATTTTTGGTTTAAGCGGTATTTTGCCTCCTCTCAAACATATTTAACATAATTCATTTTTGACTCATTTATTTTGGATGGTAAGGTTTGAGTCTTTTAGGTTGTTTTTTTTTAATTGATTTATATTTTTTTTCGTTCCTTTTGCTCAATTTTTCTTAGGTCTTAGTTAGATCGTATTTTTCGTCAATTTCCATTATGAATGTTTGGTGAATTGATGTTCGATCGGATGTGAATTTTCTATATCGATTTGTTTCGGCATTGATTCAATAAACTTGGTTAAAACTATATTATTTTTGTTTCGGCATTGTTTCAATAAATCCGATTTCTTCTTTCGGCCAATCCATTTTGCTGTGGAGAATATGCAGTAGTAAGCTGACTCTCAATCCCATAATCACTCAAAAACCTTTTGAATTCTCCTGAGCGATATTTTATTCCATTGTATGTCCTCAACATCTTTATCTTGCAACTAGCTTCATTTTTTACTAGGCTCTTGAATTTCTTAAAGGTTTGGAACACTTCAGACTTTTCCTTCAAGAAATACACCATATCATCCTAGTAACATCATCAATGAAGGTAAGAAAATACCTACTACCAACATATGAGTCACTTTGCATCGGTCCACACAAATCGTTATGAATCAACTCAAGCTTCTCCTTAACTCTTGAATCTGATTTCTTTGAATGAATCGCAATTGTGCTTGCTTAAGATGCAACTCTCATAGTTTTCTATGTTCACTTCAAACTTAGGCAGTCCCACCAGTACAAGTTGAGAGGATTGAAGGTTTAACATTATTTTTCTTCTTCGTATTCTTCTTGTACAACATTGTTTTTCTTATTCAATCTTGTTCAATGAATCTTCAAGAATGCTTAGAATTCTTAGAAGTTATCATATTTTTGCTGATTAGCTTCATTCCATCAAACTTTGCTTTGTAATAGATTATAATCTCATAAAAATAGATTTAAAATGAAAAAATAGAAGAAAAAAGAAAAAGAGACGAGAAAGAGATAAAAAGAGCTTATATTCACCTCTTAATTTCTTACAAAAATATAAATATCTCTTATATAAGTTTTTTACATAGACGTAAGCTCTAAAACATTAATTCAAAACATACATGATAAATAATACTCTACAAGTGTGGTGGGTGGTTTACAAAAGGAAAATTTCACAGACTCTCACCAATTTCTTTTGTTTCTAATATTTTATCTTCATTTTTAACTAGATTTTTTGAGTTGATTTATTACAGAATGATATTTTTCAACTCAAATACTAATAATACTAAATATTTTACCGTTTACTTGTTACAATTTTTTATATCCATACATATATGTATTTCAACTCTGGACCATAAAATTTCAAAATTTTATCTATTTTTGAATATTAGATTTTTGACCCGCGTCATACGCGGGATTATATATTTGTAAATTTATAAAATAAC
>OVAO01000475.1:0-20970 GCA_900406285.1 Biscutella auriculata | reverse complement strand
AGAATCCATTAAAAGAAGATGAAGGAACCAAAGAGTCATATTTTAAGTCTTTGTTTTTATGTCATTTTCGAGGAGGAGCCTTTGTCATTTCCTTCCTCTATATATTATGCACGAAACTTATCAATAAAATCATCCATCCTTTTGTTGNATTGAGTGTTATACTAAAGATTGGTGTGAAGCCAACAAAATCCCTTTTCTTCTTCGAAGAAATTCTGTCTACTTTTTGTGTGAATCAACTAAGTAGCAGCTCTCTAACTTTTCATTTTATCAGTCCATATATAACTTGATTTTATCATCATCATCATCATCATGTCGTTCATCCATAAATCAAGTCCCCGGCGCAACCGTATCATCAATTCGCATCAAAACGTACCAAAACGTTCATCTATTCATATCTTCCGCAACCTCTGATCATATCACCACAAAACCAGCAGCTCATCACGCCAAAGTTATCCATCCTCGGGCTAGGATCACGTCAGCAAGGTTCCTTAACAAAACGTCATTACAAGATCTAAAATACGAACTGAGAACAAGAAATGAAACTATAGCAGCTCTCCCTAAGGAGGCTATTAAAACTTCCTAAACGCTCTCTAAGAGCCTAAAACATCACACCACTACTAATTCTACTTATCACAAATGATGGCATGAGGTGACTATTTATAGGTGAGAGATCTAGGGGCAAAACCGTCATTTTTGGCATGAGTCTAACCAATATCGGCCATGAGGTGGCCGATATTTATTCTTCCTTAGCCGATATTGAGTACCGGCCACAGCCTGGTCGATATTGCCTCCTCTCTGGCCGATACTGGAATCCGGAGCACGACGTGGCCGATATCGTTCCTTCTATGGCCGATACTAGAATCCATAGCACATCCTGACCAATATTGTTTCTTCACTGGCCGATACTGGCTCCTTGGGCATGAGGTGGTCGATATTTAGGTGGTCTTGGCCGATATGCCTTGATCTGAGATGCTTTGGTCGATGATGCATGGCCCGAGACCGATTTTAGGGCCCGAAAACGGCTAAATCTTGACTTTTTGGTTTTTGATGCTCCCAATTGATGTTTGATCTCCTAATCACCTAAAATGCATAATATATACAATATGCAAGCCTAAAAGACTCTAATGCATCAAAATCTACGCTAAAATGATCGTAAAAGATGGGTAAAGAGGCGACAAAAACCTAGCATATCAAACTCCCACAATATTTCCTAGGTCTAAGCAGGATTTTAACTCTGTCACTAAAAATCATGTAGTAATTGTCGTTCAATTGTAGTAAAGCATGTGAGAATTCAGAAAGCAAATCAAAGCAGAATATAACGAATTTCAATAAAAGAGAAAGCAGGCAATTGATCAGACAAATCGATTTCACGCAAATAATCCTAGGTCTAGGTGCTCTGGTTTTAATCTTATTTCAGAGTTAAGGAATTAAAAATGGACTCAGCCACTCTCGCGTGAAGAGCCTCTCTGAAGGTAACTCTAACACCGCACTCTCGTGTCTGCATGCTTTGAGAACCCCGAAACAGTTACTTTCCCATAACACATCCTAAATGCTATCCTAACATGCATCAATATTGCGCTCTCGCGTATGCATACCAAGGCAACCAAGAACAACATTTCAGAACTGTGAAAGGCAGAAACTAAAAGTAATCCGTTTAGGGTTTAGAAGCTTTCTTTAGATCATGATTGAGTCGGCCGAACTGCAATCAAGCCTTAAGAGTATCTTATCGCATAAAATACTTGTAGTTCTAAACCCCAGAACACCAGATCTGAAGATCCAATGCCTTAATCTAGCCTAATCAATCACTCTAACATAACTACTCAAAAACCATAACTGAGCAAAGCAAATAACAAACAAAGATCTGATTCATTAAAATTAAGGCAAGGTTCCTTACAGAAATAACCATATCTAAAACTACAGAGAAACTAGACTAAAACTTGCACTAAAAACGTTCTCTCATAACCAAAAAAACGTCACATCAAATGATGGCTAAGGTGAGTATTTATAGGTGAGAAATCTAGGGCTTCAGGGGTAAAAACGTCATATTTTGGCTTGAGAAATGACTGATATTGGCCATGACGAGGCCGATATGGTGACCGATACTGGATTCTGGAGCACTTCGTGGCCGATTTTGTCTCCTCTATGGCCGATAATGGCCTCTGGAGCACTCTGTGGCCGATGTTATGGCCGATATTGAGCCACGGTCCTTCCAAACACCTGGAAATGCAATATGTACACAAATGCAATCCTAAAAGACTCTAAAACGACCAAAAATGCACAAACCTGAGGAAAAGACGGAAGTAAAATAACGATAAAAACCGAGCATATCAACTCCCCCAAACTTAGACTCTGCTTGCCCTCAAGCGTGACAGAATTCAAATAAGAGAGAGAGGTTTGAAAAACAAGAGCTTAACAGTTTAAAGTCAACAATGAGAGCGTTTCCAATCATGCATAAATACTCATCTTATCATTCAGGCTCAATTTCCATTCATCATTATTACCAAGCCAAGGCGATTCACCTAGCTAAACTTATTCATGATTTCCTACATTCATTCAGGTGAGGGTGAAACATTATCAAGACATGCACAACGGTTTCAATCGGTACGGTATAAAGGGGCTTTCAACGCAACAAAGAGAAGGTTCCTCAAGGAATGGATGTTGATTATAACAAGAGCTCTCTCGTGGAGTGAAAGGGCTAGAGCAAAACCAAGCAAGATAGAGAGCGTTTAGGGGACCTATATCGAGCATCCAGAACCACCTAAACAAGACTCTAAACCTACCCAATCCTACTCTCTTTGAATTTCTGTCTTCACCATTTTTCTTTCTTTTTCTGAGACATAAGAATTTTTCTTTCTTTCTAGACTTTTTTCTTATTTCTATTCCAAGGTTTTTATTCTTTCTATTATTTATTCTTTTTTCTTTTCTTATTTTTGTTTCTTTCCCTTGGAGCATTTTTCTTTCCCTTAAACTAGAGTCCATCTAAACCGCTTTGGTTTCATAATCAACATCCCCTTTTTCTTTATTTTTCTCTGGTGATTTTTCTTCCTTTCTCTACCCACCCATTTATTTTTTCTTTCTTTTTCTTCCTTTTTTCTTTTTCAATAAACTCTCCCAGAATCCTAACTTGTTCTACCCATTGTATGATAAACGATACTTTAGGCTTCCCAAGCTTTCGTTTCTTTTCCTCTCAGACCCAACATCCTAGACTACCCATTGCGAGTAAAGATGTTAAAGCTATTTTTTGAAAATCGAATGAAAACAAAAATCTTTTTGGTTTTTTCGAATTTTTTTGATTTTTTTGCTTTTTTCGAAAAATCAACATAACTATTAACCATGCATGCAAGACTTAAAAAAAATAGAAAACGACATTAGTACTAAGCCGGTCCCTCCCCCAAACTTAAACTACACAGTCCCTGTGTAAGCCTAAGGAAGGAACCTAAAATAAGAGAAATAAAATCTAAATGCAGTATATACAAAGGTATTAGGAACGGACCTTAATAAATGTTGGTTGAGGGATCGAATTCTCCGTCAGGGGAGAATGATGGGGACTCGTTGTCGGATGAAGGAACCGGGGGAGTCGGAATGTTGCGACGCGGGCGCTTGGTTCGGCGCCTTTTTCTTGCACGACTTCCCTCCAGTACCTCTTCATCTGAATAATTCCAATCTAGAGAAGCGGAACTAGACCCAACAAAGCCGATCAATCCCTTAACAATTGTTGTCAACTTCTGATTCTGACGAAGGAGTTTATGAATCACCTTCTGCATACCCTTCATAGTGGAAGCCATCTTTCTAACAGTACGGTCCCGGAAGCGGTTCTCTTTGCGAATCTGGTGCCCCTCCAGAAAAAGATCTTGAGTAGGTCCCAGCACAAGAGGGGTTGGAGCGAGTGATGCTGAGTAATGAGCAATCCAAAATACAGGTGCATATTGATCGCGAAAGTACTCAGCGGTGAGACATGGGTTGCCACGCTCTTCCTCGTCTAAAATGCCAATCCCTGAATCAGGGCAGAGTGAATATGGCAGATCGTGGTGGTTTTGGCTGAACATTAAGTTTGCCGACGTTGAGAGAGAGGTGATAGCGTGTTAGGAAGGAGGTTTTGGCTCTTTTGGTCACCAGACGTGAAAGAGTAGATGGATCGTCTCCTGAGTCTCCCGTCCAGGAATCTGCTTCGTTTCAGATAGTCATAACCCATGGGCTTTGGCTTAGTGCCGAATTTATCTTCAGGAAGAGAAACGTTAGCAAACCGCAGAATTGGAGTCACAAAACTCCCGACAAAGATCTTTGGTGTAGCATCTTTTGAATTTCATCCTCTTTTCTTAGCTGCCATGAGCTGATGACAAAGAAGCTTCACAGGACTGAATTTTCAGGAATAAACCATCGTTTTCTCGAATGGCACGGATCAAAGGAACTAATCCATGACCAAGAAAATTGAGCTCCTCCATGTTCACAGCTCCACTCTCACGTATAGCAGTGAATGAGTGAGATAGAATCTTATGCACATACATAAACGCGAGATGTTTGATCAATGCACCCTTCGTAGTGCCCGCTTTATATTCCTTAGAAGCAATCATCCTCCACAGAAGTTGCAACTCGTTGATAGGGAGCTTGTCGTCCTTAACTCCGTCTTTCAGAAACTTGAAAATCTCCGCAATATCGTCGAACGAGACTCGACGCTCTACTTCGTCCCAACCAGTAAAACTGAGATACCCTTCGTGTGAGTCATCTTCTAGGTCTTGTTTAGGGAAATGAACCTCCAGCGACGAAAGGAAAGCGCAAATGTGTTCCTTAAATCTCGGTTGATGAAACTCTAGCAGAGAGTCTATATCCATAACTTTCATAATTCGTCTGACATCTTCCTCAATACCGAGCTCTTTCAGTGTCGCAATGTCGGGCAAGACTAATCCAGCAAATTTATTCTCCATAAGCTTGTGGTAGCGTGTAAGCCTGGTGGGTTCTATGGTGCGGTCGACTGGGTTTTCAGGGTCTAAAGGTGGGGGAAAGAAGCTAGAATCCTCTGTGCCATCTGCGGGTGGCCACAAATTTGGAGAGTCATTGGGTATGAATTCCATATTAAACTCGATTTCTTCCTCAGTGTTCTCGACGGAAGGTGCATTCCCTATCGCAATCGCCTCAGGGCCCTGTCGATGTCGAAACGTGTTGTTCTACAGACGGAAAGTCGGCACTCAATGTAGCCCATATCTCATTCAGATCTGGTATATTTGGGCTCGACATAAAATATCTACAAAAGTCAAACTCAAAATATAGTCAGCTCAGAAATTATAAAATTTTGCAATAAGAACGCACGATGAGCTATCAAGGAAAATCGATCAACACAAAATAGTCAAGGGAGTCAATAGTCAACCAACCAAATGCCATTATCCAAGTTTCTAAAATTTCCACAAAATTTTTCACGAAAGTCAAGAATCCCAAAACATCAAAAATTAATGTGATTAAATACGAGTGGTTTCTCAAAAATCCATTTCTAAATTCAACTCAAGACATGCTAACCATTTCAATTAAAACCAATTTCAATCCAATTTCTCTAGAAAATTTCCAAGAACCCTAAGTTCCGAAATTTCTTCATTTCAAGGCTCAATCAAAGAGAGAAACAATCAACAACATCATATATAAGGTTCTCTAAGCAAATGGAACACTAATCACAACATAATTTCATCAAAATTTCACATTTTTGTTCTTGATGAACAGTGACCACGAAAATGAGAGCTTGAGATTCATACTTTAGATGTCTGAATGGAGAAATAAACGGTTGAAAAAGCAAGTCTAAAGAGGAAACCCGATATTCTAGCAACAAAACCTGAAAGATTTGAGCAAAAATCAAGGATTTTTAAAACTTGGAAATGTTTTTTCTTAAAAATTTTGAGAGAGAAAGTGAGGAGTGAAGAAGATGAAGTGAAAGTGATAGTTTGGAAAAAAAAATTGAGCATGGGGGTTTTGATGGGGTCAATATCGGCCATAGGCAAACTGATATCGGCCATGCCCTGGTCGATATTGGCCCATCGGTCATGTTGGTGATCGATATCGGTCCTTCACTGGCCGATATTCCTCTTGGGTTGACCAAAAGTTGACCCGCTTCTTCGTTCTTCTTCGCTCCTTCGTTGCGCCCTGAAACTTGTATCTCAAAATGACCCGTTAGCGATTTTATCAAAGTATAAATAACTTTTAGGGAAATTAAAAACGCATACTTACAAAAGGATACGCATGGGACTTCCTCCCAAGTGAGCTTGTTTAATGTCGCTAAGCTTGACGGGTTTTCACTGGAGACTAACGGCGGTTAACCGAAGCCTCGATTATTGCTAAACAGGCTCGCACATCTTGCATTTTCATACGATCCAACTCAGCCTGTTTTTCCAAAATCAGGACTTTTATTGCCATCTGTCTGGCTGCGAAAATATGTCCCAAAATATCAGCAATCATACGGTTCGGAGCAATTGTTTCACTTTCTGTATCGGTTTCTTCACTGGAAGTGTCTGCCATTAGCTGACGCATTTGTCTAGCCACTCTAGCTACCGCTTCGTCCATTATTTCATTACGGAGCACATCCTCAGGAGGGTTAACCATTCCTTTCTTCTTTAGTAATTTCTTAAACAGCGTAGTGAGATGGGCCCGTGCTTCGTTGATCGGTCCTTCAATGATTGGTTCCATGCTGGCTGACATCTCGTGCTCATAATCATTACCATTACCATCCACAATCTCTATCTCTTCTACAGCCCCGAGATTGTTTGATCCTTCTTCTCCCTCATAACTGACTTCAGAATTATGGATAAACTCTCCGTTCCAGATTTTAATTCCTTTTTCCTTCAACTCTTCTGCATCCGTACCAATGGGGAAATAAACTTTATGGTAATATTCTCTTTGAAATTTTTTAAAGATCTGACCATAATTGTCACATTTTATCTGCCCGCCGACATTCTAAAGAAATTCCTTTCCAAGGACAAGATCTCCATTTCTTTTTGCCAATGACTCTAAAACGTAGATGTCAGTGTTTATCTAGGTGTCATGAATACGTATCGGCACGTAGTAGGCTATCCCAACTGGTTGGATGAGTTCCTCCTCATTACTCATTAGAATCATGTTTGCATACGGTAAGTATTCCACCTCGAGATCCTCGCAGAGTTCTCTAGTCATGACATTTACTGTAGAATTGATGTCGTATAAGGTTTTATCCACCGGGAATCCCAAGATGCGGATCGGAATGTGATAACATCCTTGATCGTAGTGAGGGGTGATATTTCAGTACCCCACTTGACGGTTATATTTCTCCTGCCAACGTAAGTTTTCATCCAGCTGAACTTCTTCCGGCTCTGATTCGCACATAATTGTGTCCTTTTCAGACTCTTCCTCTTCATACTGATTTTTTGTAGACGACTCTTCATTCTGCTTATTCCTCAATTTCCAACACCCTGAACAGCTACCCTTACTTGTTATTCCCAACTGGAGTGCTTGTTCACGATTCTGCTCATTTTTTTTATATTTCATCAAGTAGTATGTTTGGATACCGTGAGGTCCCATATTAAGCATGACTACTACATTCCTGACATTTATGTCTGCGCCCACAATGGCTAGGAATGGTCGTCCAAAGACGAGCGAGTTCTTTGGTATTTTCTCCATCTGGAGAATCACAAAGTCGGTTGGGATCTCAATTCCCTGTAGTTGGACATGTAAGTTTTGCAGTATTCCGACTGGCTTTGTTAGGGAGTTGTCGGCTAAGACAAGTTCAAACGGACAAGGTTGGAAGGTTGAGTATCCGAGTTCGATTGCCGTGTTGTGAGACATGAAGTTTACACTTGCGCCCAAATCGCATAAGCAATTTTCGGAAGGGACTAGATGCAGAGTGCGGGGAAGAGTGAAACTTCCTAGATCTTCTAACTTATTCAGAGTTTCTTTGGGGTATGGGTCAGAATCTCTGGACTTTCCACGCAGATACTCAAATCGAGCTGACTCTGTGTCGAACTTTTCAATCATGACGTTGTAATTCTCTCTAATTTCCTCTGAGATTAACGGGTTTGCTAGAAGTTCCTTTATACCTGATAGATTCTTTTAGGTCTCTATAATTCCTCTTTGCAACTCGTCGAATAATCTTTCCGTTAGGGGCTCGAAGAGGTGAACACGAGAACTGTTTCATGAAAATGTCCCCCCAACTTGAACTGCATTGTCCTCGATGCTAGTAAAAGTGTGTACGACGTTGGCGTACTCCTCCTTAGCCGTTTCCGTCCGACCAGGTAGATTACCCATGGAGAGTTTGGAGTTGGAGGCGATCTGAGCGACCTGATTGTCTAGAGCTTTGACGTGGGAGGCAAGGGAATCGAACTTGGCGTTGATTTCGATATGGTTTCTATCAACGCAAGAGGAGATATCACGCATGAAGGTAGTGGTTTCTTGAGAACTCTTTTTCTGAGATTCGATAAGCTGTTTTAGGAGAACGGTGTTTTGATCATCAGTGGAGAGAATTGGTCCTACATTCCCTTGGGAAGGTTGTTGTTGTTGCCGTTGTGCGAAAAATCCTGGTGGTTTTGATGACTGACCCTGCTGCTGCTGGTAATACCCCTACTGCTGCTGGCGGTTTTGCTGACCATAGCTCGGATATCCTTGGTTTTGATAACCCTTATTCTGTTTTTGCTGCAGAGGATAAACATGGTCTTACGGGTTTGCAACGTTGGTACTTCGGTAAGAGAGGTTCGGGTTGTAAGGTTTATATCCTTGGTTACCCATAAAGGCTACTTATTCGATGGTGAAGTCAACGGTGTTTGGTTCTTCAACTTCTTCGACGAAGTGAACGAGAGATTGTTGAGCGGACAATAACTGATCAATCTTGGCACTAAGGGCTTTGATCTCTGAATCGTAATTATCTTTCTTAAGAACGATCGGGGTGCGGTTTGCGCGATCGTAGTCCTCAATGTGTGAGGTGCTTCTTTGAACAAGATCTTCAATAAGTTCAATACCTCTGGCAGGTGTTAATTTATTGAAATTCCCTCCAATAGCCGTGTTGAGAACCAACTGGTATTTGTCATTTAGGCCGCGGAAAAATGTGTTGACAAGTGACATCTCCGAGAAATTGTGGTGGGGAGACTTGATTATGTATGATGTAAAACGGTCCCAAGAATCAGCGAAGCTTTCCAGGTTTTTCTTCCGAAAACCTGAGATATCACTGCGGAGCATCTTTGTTCGGGAGGATGGGAAGAAGCGTTTCATGAATTCCCGTTTGCAGGCATCCCATGTGGTTATAGAGTCACGAGGCTACTTAACTTCCCATTGGTGGGCAGCGTTATCCAAAGAGAACGGAAAAAGTTGGAGCCTTAGAGCGTCTTCAGAGACTCCGTTGATTACTATTGTACTGCATGTGCAGTCAAGAAGGCTGATGTGTTCCAAAGGACACTCATCAGGAAGACCACAGAATTTTACTGTCTTTGACAATAGATACCAGTCCTTGAGGGATGGTGAAGTTGTTTCTGTTAATTGGGGGTGGAAGGATGCCAGAACGCTGTCCGTTAGCGATAGGAGTATCGAAAGAGCCGATAATCGCGGCATGTGGGACTTGACGGACATTGGGTAAGGGATCCGGGATTTGTATAGGAGGGGGGTTTTCCATGAAGAACGGGTGGAGGTGGGGGTAGTGGAGGTGGTGGTAGAATTTCACCATCCTGAGGTTCCGGGTTATTTTCCATATCGATGTCCATTCTTTCAAGCTGTAACTGACGAATGCGTTCACGACGAGCTCGACCAAGCTGTAACTCAAGTGTTCTGATGTCGGTGTTGATTAGAATTAAGTTGGAAGAACCGTGAGAGCGGAGGTGCATGAACCTGAAAGTATTTAAGTAGAGTGATTAAAGAACTGAAAAGTAAAATCTTAGTCCCTAAGATCAACCAAAGAACTATTGCTAACAAAAAGGAGCACCTCATGGCCGATATTGTCTCCTCTATGGTCGATAATGGCCTCTGGAGCACTCTGTGGCCGATGGTATGGCCGATACTGAGCCATGGAGCATGACATGGTCGATATTGCTTGCTCTGTGGCCGATATTGGTCATGGTTGACTTCCGGAGTTGACCAGTTCTTGTTCGTTACAGTCCTTTTCGATCTCGAATATTGCACGTTCCTTCTAAACACCTGGAAATGCAATATGTACACAAATGCAATCCTAAAAGACTCTAAAATGACCGAAAATGCACAAACCCGAGGAAAAGACGGAACTAAAATAAAGATAAAAACCGAGCATATCACGTACAACATCAAGCATTCATTTATCCCCAGTATCAGCACCTATTCTACCCAACCTTACTAACTTTCTAAACACAACAACAACTCTTTCCAAATCATAGGGGACTTTTTCTTCCTTTCATTCTTCATAAGCTAGATTCTCTTTCTTTTTCTTTATTTTTCATAACTTTATACTCCAAAGCCATCCATTCTTCATTGTTTTTTCCATTTCATTTCTTTTCCTTAACAATATTTTTCTCATTACCACTAGCCTTCTTTAGGAGCATACACTTCTTATTCTTCTTTTTTTTATAAAAAGGGTCTAGCAAAGCATTCTTGGTTCATTTTCTTTCATCATCCTTTAAGGTTTCTTTATTTTCATAACTTTGGTGATTTTTCTTTTTCCAAAACTTTCTTCCTTTATTACTTCATTTTTCATCTATCCAAGCATCCAATCAAAGGGCAAGACCACTTAAGCTACCCAAGACCCAAATGAACCAAGTCTAGATAAACCCAAGCATTTCCAATTCCATAACAATACCTATTCAATCCTAAGTTACCCGGATATATGCTTTTAGTTGTGCTCTCTATACTTGCAAAGTTTTGCAGAATCGCAGTCACTAAAGCATATATAATCAGACACACAAAGTTTTTAGGCCGGGGGAGCTTCGGGTAATAGGAAATCATCCTTAAGATGAAGATGATCAAGTCGGACAAACTGTGTTTAGGCTTGCAATGCCCGATCTTGCTTGAAATATTAAAAGCCTTGAAACTCAAGTGAAATGGTAATGATCATGCTAATTAAAAGCTCAAGTTAAAACTCCAATAAAATGAAAGCAACAATAGTCTAGCAAGCATCAATACGAATGACAAAGCTTTTTAGGCATGAAGGTCAAAAACCATAAACTTCAAGACGTTTTGAAGCTACAAAGCTAAAATCGATGACCGGTGATTCAAGATTTTTCGGTTCTCTTTTGAAAGACGAAAGTGATGCAAGCTACATGAGACTTGATTCAAGATCTATGGCTTACATGACCAGTGCAGTCACACCAGGTTCCCGAATCAGAATACTTCCCAAATGAAACCATCTTTGGTTGATCTTCGTGCATCATCGACCTGAGTATCAATTTAAATGGCTGAAACTCGGCTTGAATATCCGAATATCCTACAAACAACCAATCTCCAAAACAATCATTCAAAGAGATCTTGTGTCCAATATAAACCAAATATGAGGGAAACTTTTAAAAGAAAATGAATATGTATAAAGGATACCATGAGACTTCCTCCCAAGTTAGCTTGTTTTAAGTCTCTAGCTTGACTTGCCTTTCTTATTGAATCTATTGCAGGTCGGAAAGAGAGAATGTGTCTCTCTTATCTGTAACTTCAGCGGCCATGTATGGCTTGGGGCTATGCCCATTAAGAAAATATTCTCCACCATCCTTGTTCCAAAGTACTATTGCTCCATAGGGGCGAGCTTGTTTTACTGTGAACGGACCCGACCAATGCGATTTTAGCTTTCCCGGGAAGAGTTTGAGTCTTGAGTTGAATAGTAACACCAAATCACCTGCGTTGAACTTTTTGTGTAGGATTTTCTTATCATGAAAGGCTTTTGTGCTCCTTGTATGTCTTGGCACTATCATAGGCTTCGAGTCTTATTCATCTAACTCTTCGTGTTGCATCTCTCTCTTTTCCTTTGCAAATTTGACATTGAAGTTAAGGAGTTTGACTGCCCATAGCGCTTTGTACTCAAGCTCTATTGGCAAATGACATGCGTGAACGTGTGGAATGGTGTAGTGCCGAGAGGAGTCTTGACAGCGATTCTATAAGCCCACAATGCATCGTCTGGTTTTGAAGACCAATCTTTCCTACTCACTCCCACAATTTTCTCAAGAATAACCTTGATTTGACGGTTAGAGACTTCAACTTGGCCACTAGTTTGTGGATGATAGGGAGTGGCGACTTTGTGCTTGACTTCATGTTTCCTGAGCAACCCTTCAAAGACTTTGTTTTTAAAATGTGAACCTCCATCGCTGATCACAACCTTAGGCGTCACAAACCTCAGAAAGATCACACTATTGAACATCTTTAGGACTACATTTGCGTCTTTTGTAGTGCTTGCCATAGCTTCGACCCACTTGCATACATAATCCACAACTACTAAGATATATTGGTTTCCAAAAGAGGATGGGAAATGTCCCATGAAATCAATTCCCCATACATTGAAGACCTCTACTTCCATAATAGGATTTTGGGGCATCTCATTCCTCTTGCTAATGTTCCCTATCCTTTGACATGAGTCACACAACTCTATGAACTGATGAGCATCTTTAAACATGGTGGGCCAGCAAAAACCACCTTGGAGAATCTTCGAGACAGTTTTGAAGGTTGCCAAGTGACCTCCATAAGTTGAACCATGATAGTGTGTCAAGATTCTTTCGACTTCTTCATCAGCAACACACCTTTTGTACATCCCATCTTTATTCAATGTATACAAATATGGCTCATCCCAATAGTACCTCTTCACATCTCAGAGGTAGTTTACAGTATATGCATACCAAGGTTCCTTTTCCCCATGACACGGATTAAACACTTAGATCAAATCCAATTATTGTGGCTCCTTGTACAGTATCAAGAGTGCCAACTGCCATGAGCTGTTCTTCGGGCAGTGCATCATGTATTGGCATGTCATCATAAACTCACAGCCTAGAGAGGTGATCTGCTACTCCATTTTTATCCTTGATTTCTAAGTAGAATTTCTGAAGTAGGAGGATCCATCTGAGTAACCTTGGTTTAGTATCCTTCTTTGCTAAGAGGTGCCTGAGTGCAGCATGATTAGTGAATACAATAACCTTGGATCCTACTAGATATGACCTGAACTTCTCAAAAACAAAAACAATTGCTAGCAACTCTACGGGTGTTGACCAAGCCATTTTTCCTTAGCTTTTATTGGTCAACTCTACGGGTGTTGACCAAGCCATTTTTCCTTATTTTTGTGAAGAGTACTTGGTTTTTATTGGATTCCTTGCTTTAATCTAAGTTCTTCTTGCAATTCTTCATCCTTTATCTTATATTTCTTGTTTAGATCATGTTTATACACAAATCGATCATGGGATATTGTGTTATAAGCATGACTAGTGAGTAGTTTCATCCTAAGTGAATAAGTTAGGTAGATTAGGGTGATTAAGTGCTTGTTTGTGATGTTTATGGGTTAGTTTCCATTGATCCTAACTTATTTGAGGTCCTAGATTAGGCTTGATCATTCTGATCTAGAGTTTGGACAAATTGTTGCTTAGAAGGTTTTCGATGAAATGATTGATTGAATCAAATGTTGTTCTAAGTGAGACTTAACTAATGGATTGTTTTAGGGAAGTTTAATGGTTGAACATACTAGACTTTATGCTTTCTTTGATTGCAATTAGTCAAGGGATTGTATTAGTTGCATGATTGGGAAATGGATTATTGCCACAAGAGTGGATTAGTCTATATTCGGAAGTCTTAGACCTAAGATTAGCATTGCATGATTGAAATGAGCCTCAGAAACAGGAACTTGATCACCTGAGTCGATTACCTTAACATGTTTGCTTAGTTTTTATATTTTTTTAAGTTTTCATCTCTTTGTTGACTTTTCTTGCTACAATTCACTTCCATTGACTTTCGATTGACTTTTTCATTTTATACTTAAGTAGGATTGTTAGTGACAAACATCTCCTCTTATAACCTAGACTAAGCAGATTCTCTATATATCTAGTTGCAAAATTACCTCATGCTTTGGTTCGACAGTTTACCCCATCATTCAACCACATTTTTAGATAGTAAAACATTGGTTTTTAGATCGGTAGACGTTGCAAAAGTTTGGAGACATTTATATAACAAAGGATTTCTGCGGGATTACAAGATTTGGTATTTTCTTGGCGAAGACAAATCAGTGATATTGAATTATGGTAGTAGTAATCAAGAGGTTGGTGTAAGAAAAGTGGAAGTCGAAGTAGCACAAGTGGAAGAAGAACCCATAGGAATGGTGGAAACGATAAATAAAGTATGGCAAGAACATTTACCAATGTATTTCGAGGAAGGGCATTGAATCGAGGAACCCAATTTAGGGGCACAAAAAGAAATCGCTATGTGAGATGCTTCTAAGCATCCTCTATATCCAGGATGTGAAGAGGGTGTATAACCAATGTCAGAGGCAGGATTTTTTTATGACAATAAAGGCAGACCATAACTTGAGCGAGGAAGTTATCGACTGGTTTGCTGAACACTTCCATCAGATTTTTCTAGGAGATAATTTGGCATCATCATCCTTCTACGAGGTACATAAGCTTGTGAAAGGGATATGATTTCCTTATCATACAATTGATGTATGTGAGCGTAATTCTATGTTGTTTTGGAGACAAGATTTTGACAGAAAGACTTGCAAATTTTTTCGTCATCCTCGATACAAGGAAACGGTGGCAAAGTTATGATCTCACTCAAGATAATGTGGTATTTTCCATTAACGAAACATCTGAAGAGATTATATCAATCAAAGCGGACTTCTTATAACCTCTGATATATGAGCTATAAATGCTTTGGGATCACGATGCCGAGACCTATGATGTTTCAACGAAACATAATTTACGATGTAGGCGGTACTAATGTGGACGATCAGCGATGTCCCAACACACGAGATGTTATCAAGGTGGACCACGCATGATAAGTTAGCATGTCCTTATTTTGAAGATGCAACATATGTGTTTCAACTTAAAAATGAACTAAAGACGAGCTGGATTGATTTCCATAGGCGATTTCTTCCGATAGACCATCCTTATAGAAACAACACCACTCTATTTACGAATAACAAAAAAGTCTATGATTGGCCACCTCCAAAGTTAGACGGGAAAATGTTGTTACATCAGTTTAGAGATTTTGGGGTTGAACAGACTGTGAAGTGTGGTGGGGACATGCATGCACCTGTACAAGGTGCAAGCAAACATCAAAATTGGCACAAAAAAACATCTTTTGGGATTTTCCGTACTGGAATGACCATATTTTGAGGCATAATTTGGAAGTTATGCACGTGGAGAAGAATTTCTTCGACAACATCATGAATACGATTATGAACATCAAGGGGAAAACAATATACAACGAGAAATCAAGAATAGATTTGGTCGACATATGCTCGCGTTCGGCACTTCATCACAAAGGTAAAGGTAAACGAAAAACACATGTGCCTTGCTTTAGGTTGAGTAAGGAAGCAAAACAAGAGTTCTTCAGTTAGATATGCAATAACATCAAATTCTCAGACGATTTCTTGCATATAACCTCAAGAGTTGTGTCGATAGTCGAGAGGAACGGTTTTTTGGAATGAAGAGTCACGATTTTCATGTCATAATGCAACGTCTTCTTCCTTTCTTTTTTGAAGAGCTCTTACAGCAACACGTTCACGAAGAAATCGTAGGAATCATAGAGTTTTTCGAGATTTGAGCCCCATGTCCTTCACAGTTGAAGGAGTTACCAATTTCGCAGACAGAATACATGTCATTCTTTGCAATTTAGAGAAAGTATTCCACCATCTCTCTTTTATGAATTTTATAATATTTATATTTATACCAAAATTTAAACAAAATAAAGCGAATTCCGATTACTTAGATCAAATCTAGGAATTATATCGAAATTTAAAAAAATAAA
This sequence comes from Biscutella auriculata, assembly GCA_900406285.1. Lineage (NCBI taxonomy): Eukaryota > Viridiplantae > Streptophyta > Magnoliopsida > Brassicales > Brassicaceae > Biscutella > Biscutella auriculata. The sequence goes on along the minus strand of OVAO01000475.1, from coordinate 5,088 downwards.
TCGAATTAAGTTACACAGGTCGAGTCACGCCGATCAAGACCACTGGTCATGTCAGACCGGTGGATCTCAAACAGCGAGATCTGGAGGAAGACCGCCGGTCAAGACCATCGGTCATGCCAAGACCGGTGGACATCAAACAACGAGATCTGAAGGAAGCCTGCCGGTCAAGCTCGCCGGTCTGCACGGAACTCAACCAGGGACAACGGATGAAGCATGCCGGTCAAGTGTGCCGGTCTGCAATGACTGGCGGAGCCCCCAACGACATCAAAAAAATTTCCTTTTGTGCCCTTAATTTTGATCCCCTATATAAGGATCCAATCCCAAAACCGTAAAAACATTTTTTAGTCTCATTTTTCTTAAGTTTTGAATTTTAAGATCTCATTTGTGAGAGATTTTCTTTGGTACTTTTATTTATGCAATCATTTCTCATTTGAATGTTCTAGTTTATTTGTTTGATTCTTAGTTTCTAATCTCAATCTCTCTCACAAATCATGCATAAAAACTCTCTAAGTGTTTTAGGCATGAGTTGTGAGTAGTCTCTATAACTTATGGATTAGGGGTTACATTTGGTAGAGTTGATTGCTAGAAATGGTTTAGATCTATAGTAGAAATAGTATTCTCAATCTATTCATGAACTTAATTCTAGAATAGGAGTAGCTAACCTAATCTAGATCTTAGGAGATTTATCGCCCGAAAGGTGTTTGATAGAATTCCCGAATAAGTGAATAGGTTGTTAGTCAATTCTTTCCAAGAGAGTATTTTTAGTTATTGGCTAATTGTTGTATGGAATTGTGTTTAATGCTTTCTATTCATGCTTCATTGCCAAAAGATTTGTGTAATGGTATGTTAGGAAAGGGAATTCCATCACGAGAGTGAGTTAGTCTATATTAGAGATTCTTAGACATAGAATAAGCCAAAGGTAGTTTAGTAAATCAATCTAGCATGAAAACCTCTACTGATACCGAGTTCCCTAATCCATGAGTTGCCACCATTTCTGAATTTTCATTTCTAGTTACTCTACCGCTTTATTTTATTTGTTTGCTTAGGAGTTGTTAGTGACAGAACAAACCCCTTTTGTTTTACCTAGAATTAGAAAATACATCATAAGGCTTGTGAGTTAATTATCCCCGAGTTGGTTCGACATTCCGATCACCCATCTTACCCCATACTACATTGATAAACCACTAAACAGACCAAAATATATGTTTATCACTACTCTATATGTCGGGCCGCGAGCACTGCATCAGACTTTCCCTAGGAGGAGAACCAGGGACGGCTTGGTTAGGTCTCGTCCTCTAAGCTGGTAACGGATTTATCCTAAAAATCCGTTAACTAAGTTTCTCATGATCTCAGGTTTCGTTTGGAACCCGGAATCAGTAAGATGCTCGTGGACATGTTACATAATATGCTCAAGAACGGTTATCTGACGTACTCCCAGATGCCTCTGATAAGCAGGAATTTTCGGTTTCTTATGGTGGTTTATCAATGAAGTAAACGTAAGATGGGTGATCGGGTTGTCGAACCAACTCAAGGGTAATTAACTCACAAATCCTATGGTAGATTTTACTAAGTCTATGTAAACACAAAAGGGATTTGTCTGTCACCAACAACTCCTAACCAAATAAATAAACAAAACGATAAATTGAAAATGAAAGTAAATAAACTAAACTGAAAATGACAAAAATCATAAATGAAAGCAAACTTATGGATTAAGGGGATTGATAATCGGTAGAGGTTTTCATGCTAGATTGGTTTACTAACTACCTTTGGTTTATTCGATGTCTAGGAATCTCTAACTTAGACTAGCTCACTCTCGCACAACTAGCCCCTTTTCTAATCTTACCATTACACAAAGCTCTTGGCAATGAAGTATTAGTAGAAAGCATTAAAAAAAATTCCATGCAACAATTAGTCAATAACTTAAACAATCTCTTGGAAAGAATCGACTAACAACCTATTCACTTAATTCGGGAATTCTATCAAGAACCTATCGACTAACAACCTATTCACTTAATTCGGGAATTCGGGAATTTGCTCGTTTTTGCTCTGTATTTGCTTTGTTCCTCTCCTTTGCTTCCTCTGGACCTGAAATGATGAAAAACATGCAAATGCAACCTAGGGACTCTAAAATGCATCCTAGACTAACGAAAAACGAATGAAAACCGAGGGGTAAAACCGGTAAAATTCACACTCATCATCTCCCCCAAACTTAGCCTTACTCTTTCTGGAGTGTCTTTTCTTTTCATTTCTAGATTCTACTAAGCCCTTGGCTTTTCTTATCTTATCCCTTTTTGTTCTCCTTGGTGATTTTCCTTTCTTTTTCTTTCTACCCATTCTCTTATCTTCTCTATTCAAGCTATTACATATCAATCTCATTTTTCAAAGCCTAGTTCTACCCAAGCTTTTCTTTCATTCGATCCAATTTTCAAACTTCCTAAACTANTTCTCTATTGTCGCTCTCTATACTTTCAGGTTTTTGCAAAATTGCAATCATTGAAATTAAAAGGAGGACTCACATAATTGTTTAGGCCAAGGGTGCAGAAAAGGGTTAAGAGGGAATCATTCTAAAAACAAGAATGACCGAATTGGGCAAATCGTGTTTCGGTCTAAGGTGCCCAAATTCGTGCTTGAATATAGAAAATACCATGAAACATTATGCAATCCTAAACTAGCAAGTATCAAAGATCATGGTCTTAGCTTATCATATATCAGGCATTGATGCATAGAACTTCAAGACTTTTCGAAACTATTAAGTCGGAATAGATGATCTAAAGTGAATATGTTTTGGTTGCTTTTTGAAAACACGAAGCGAATGCGGTCTAAATGTAACTCAATCCAATGTGTTTTAACCGGTGGGGTCCGAATAGGTTTGCGTAGACCGGTGCGCTCCGTCCAGGGCCTTTGTGTGTGTCCCGCCGGTCAAGCACACCAGTGTGTGCAGACAGGCGAGACCCTATCCGTATCGGGTGTGAGGTCCACGCCGGTCAGAATTGCCCGTTGTGACTGACCGGCGTTGGCTACAGGAACGTGTTCCTCTACCACGCCGGTCAGCACAGACCGGTGGTAATGATCGTTGGGGGTTTCTCCGGATGAACCTGTGTCCCTAATACCTTAGTACTAACGAGCCATTCATCAAGCAATCATCATAAACAAAAACCAAATCCAATATCCCCAATAAAATAATCAAAATAACAATTTAAGTTCAATAAAAATCAAAGGCATAAAAAAGAGAGATGGACATGATACTTCCTCTCAAGTGAGCTTTTTTAACGTCATTAGCTTGACGAGATTGGGAGAGCTTATGCGTCATGTGCGGGCGACTCAGACTCTCCCGGAAGTTGGCCCTGAGGGCGCCTAGTAGTCTGGGCGACTTGTGCAATCTGAATGTCGATCGCCTTCATGTGTGTGGACATGTGTTCGATCTTCCCGTTCAAATCGTTGTACATTCCATCAACTTTCGAGTTGATCTCCCTCTCAAAGTTGTTCAGGTCAGTTGTGTACTTTGTTTGGCCTTCTAGCAGTTGTTTGAGCATGGAGATGCACTAATCGTCAGAAACTCCAGAAGTTGGTTGAGAATACCCTGGTGGCTTTGGAATGAATTGTTGTCTCTGTCCGTTCTGGTTCTGGAAATTTCCCTTGTTCTGGAATTGTTGCTGAGGCTGGAAATTATTTTGGGGCTGGTACACCTGATCCTGAGGATTTGCGACATTGTTCTTCTGTATGAGAGGTTTGGGTTGGGGTTGTAGTTGTAGTTATACTGCCTCTGGTACCCTTGATTTCCCACATAGTTAACCTCTTCTTGGTTATAGTTGTCAGCATAGTCTTCAGCTGGTTCAACGATGTGAACCGGTCGCTTCTGGATTTGTAGCACACGGTCCAGCTTGTCATTCAAAGCTTTCATATCAGCTTTGTAGCTTGATTCTGCCGAGATATCCTTCCTGGGCACAGAACGATCGAAGTCTCCAGCATGGGATCCGTCACTTTGAGCCATTTTCTCGATCAATACCAGTCCCTCTGCATAAGATTTGTCAAAGAAACTACATTAGCTTGCAGTGTGAAGCATTACTTGATAGTCTCTATGAAGACCTCTGTGAAATGTGTCCAAGAGGCTCTCCGGAGTGAAACCATGGTGAGGGCATTTCAAGGTGTAACTCTTGAATCGCTTCCAAGCATTGGCGAAGGATTCCACGTTCATCTGCTCAAACGTTGCGATGTTGCTTCTAAACTTTGCAGTCCTTGATGCCGAGAAGAAGCGTGAGAGAAATGTCTTCTTGCAATCATCCCAAGTTCTTATAGCTCCATGTCCTAGTCCCTTCTCCCAGTTCTTTGCATCACCTCCCAAGGAAAACGGGAACAGTCGGGGCTTGTAGGCGTCTTCAGAAACTCCGTTTAACTGAACCGTACCACACACTTGGTCGAAATTTTCCAAGTGTTCCAAGGGATCTTCATTTTCCATTTCATTGAAGGGGTTGTTCATGACGATAGTGAGGACTCCGGATCGGATTTCGAAATTGTTGGCACCAAGAGGGGGAGGTTGAATGCCATTCCTATTGCCATGCACCGTCGGTTCATTGGTTTTTCCTGTAGTCCTAGGAGGGTTAGCGCATCGGCCTTGGACGGGTGCAGCAGGTGGGTTGGGTTGAACCTCTGGAAGTCAGTTCATATCGTCATTCTCTTGTTGATTTTTGACATTGTTTGTGTTATCGACCATCTCTTGTTCTTCGAGAAAAGCTTGTTGTTCTATCCTTTGTTTTTCTCTTCTTATTTGACGTTCTAGAGCCTTGATATCGCGAGGATTTTGCAACTGATTTCGAGAAACTTTTGATGTAGTGCTCATACACCTGAAACAGAAAACAAATTTAGAGTAATTAGTAAACTGAAAAATTAAAAGAACCTAGTCCCTAGCAAATCCAAAAAGACTAATGGTTAATTGAAATCTCGATTGGGAAACAACGCCAATTGATAAACATGAATTTTCGGTTTCCTATGGTGGTTTATCAATAAAGTATAGGTAAGATGGGAAATCGGGTAGTCGAACCAACTCGGGGGTAATTAACTCACAAATCCTATGGTAGATTTTACTAAGTC
>OVAO01000474.1:0-20971 GCA_900406285.1 Biscutella auriculata | reverse complement strand
TTATTTATTTAAAATAAATTAAGTTTGTTGATGTGGCATCATTCTAGAGCATTTGAAGTGATGATGTGGATGGCTTAAGAGGCTTCAAATAGCTACTTTTAATTAGTATAGATTTCCGGAAGAGATCCGCCGTTTAGCCGGCGGTCTGATGCAGACAATAAGTAACCGGTTTTGGTAACTCATTTCCTTCAAAAGGTGTTTCGGTTTCACCAAATAAATCCGGCTCAGGTTAGAAATTCATCTTGGATTAATATTTCCGCAAGAACATTCGCTGTAAAGTTTGGTTGCAAAATGGACAAGCTTGTGTGCGTATATTTACAGAAGCTACTGATCAGAGTTTGGAATATCTATCCACAAAGGCCTTTGCTTTATCTGGTGCGAAAAATCGTGCCTACACATCAACAGTTAAATGCTTCGTGTCATATTCTTTTACTCGTTTGGACTTGTAATGGAATTAAGAAGGTTTAGTGAGTTCATATGATTCACCTGAATGAACATTCTCTCTGCATCTCCTCTGCTTCCATTTTCTTTCAATATAATTCCCTACAAACAGCATTTCACATGGAGTTTATGGGCATGTGTATCGATTGACTTGACCTCTGGACGCTGGAACAAGAAAGTTACCTTAGCCAAGTAACCTCGGAAGTCTTCAGGATGATCAGTGATAAGGCGGTCATAAACAGCTATAGCGTCGCTGATATGTCCCCAGTCTGAATAGGCTTTTCCGAGAAGCAACTCAATCTGAGCAAATATTGCCCCAATGTTCAAAATCAACAAGAGTTAGAAGTCACACAGCTGAACCTAGTAGTGCTATCATTGTTCTATATAGAACACTAGGAGAAGAAATTTTAAGATTCCGGAAGAGTTGGTTTGATTGGTATCAATATTTTAAGATTCCATTACCAAGAAACCAAGTTACCTGAATTGGGTCTAGATTTGGTTCGGTTTCAGCTGCATCACTGTCTGATGAGCTTGTTTTTCTTGTACTCAGACGTTCACGAGTGTCCAGAAGAAATTTGACGGCCTGAGAATCATGACAGGTGAAATGAATATGGATCAAAGATGAAGTTAAAGAGTATTTAAGATTAAGCTTCTGAGGCAAACGGTAGTATTTTTTTTTTTGTTATCTGGTATAAACGGATCTACCTCGTCTGGTTTCTTAGCAGCTAAATACGAGTTGACTAGGCCTCGCGTGACTTCAAGATCAATACCTTTAGAAACCTAGGGTAAATGGAACAAACAGTTGAGCAATACTGTAAAGAGAAAAACTAAATGTCTCTCAACACTTTTACTTTTTAACAAGATATGCATGGTAGTAGCAGAGATAGCAGGCATAAGTTCAAATATTATGTCTCCACTAGAAAAATAGTTAATTCTGTAATACGTTATTACCAACAACCTATTACTGTAATGCAAGTAGAAAAGCTAGAAAAAAGTAGTCAAAGATAACACACGAGATTTTAGAACATTACCTTTTCAGAAATCCTGTATGCAGCGATACTGCCTTCATAATTCTTAAGTTCATATTTTACTTCTCCAAGCAATCGAAAGACATCAGGGTCAGTTGGTCTCTCCTAAAGAGAAAAAAATCCCACTTGGTGAACACAATTAGCTATGTTTCATATCAAGCATGTTCATATTATACAAATGACGAGACTAAAGATCCAATAACAACCTTTGCCAATTCCTCAAGAAGCGTATCAGCCCGTGAATACTCTCCTAGTTCAGTCAGTGTCACAGCTGCGCCCTGCACAGCACACCAACTTTAAGAATATTTTGTACTGCTGTAAATAGTTAAGAAGAGGAACCCCTATCTTGTTTCAGCTCACTGCCATGTTTATGTTATCAATTTCAGCGAATCAATATATGCAAACAGAAAAAAAATCATGCAATTCAAGATAGGTGGTGACTAGATTCATTAGAAAAGAACAAAACAAGAAATCATAATAACAACAATAAGAGTCCAAAAGACGTGAAAATAAGAAAAAATGGGATAGGAGCTTTTTCGAATCAATAGCAATTCAAAATTTTCTAAATCATTAGCAACTGGATTATCAGTTTAAGTTGCTTTCTCTGATATTATTGGCAGCCTACATGGAGATGAATGGCTAAATGCCATGAATAAATTTAATATTATGCAAAACACAGGGATTTTCTTCACTCACCTCCAAAGCAGCTTGATCCTTAGGAGTGCCACTGAGAGTTATTTCAAACTCTGTGAGCCTTTGCTGACAAAATAAAAAGTTTCAAGATGTGCACTACATCTCTTGCTTTAGTCAATCCATCAAAATGTATGAAATAAACTTCATGACAAAGACACCGGCCCCTTATATTACCTGAAGAGTGGCTTTTTCCTCTTCTGAAATGTTATTTTTAACTACTGGGGTGTTCTGAGTTGGACTCTCACTGACAAGTGGTAAAAAAATGTTAGAAATGAGACCAGGTAAATCACCATACAAGGTAACCTGGAATGGCAGAAATGTTAATCATAGAAACCAAGCCAGCTGATCCTATAAATATATGATGTCACAAGAAAATTTATATATACAGACAGGAATCGAAGGTAGGCAANTGGTAAAAAAATGTTAGAAATGAGACCAGGTAAATCACCATACAAGGTAACCTGGAATATATGATGTCACAAGAAAATTTATATATACAGACAGGAATCGAAGGTAGGCAGATGAAAAACAGTAACAGGGGAGTAAGTGACACATGACTTGGCCTCGAAAACCTTATCCAATGGATAATGCTACTAAAACCAGTGCTCACATCAATGTATCTTACGAGTTATCTTACACAACACACCTTCCAGTGGGAAGAAAGTCACCGAGAGCAAAAACCAAACCAAAGACAACAACAGCTATGCCAACTCCAACCTGTCATGGCAATTCAAGAAGTCTTTTCATACATTATATAGGTATCAAGCGGTTTTAGGAGAAGAAAAATACAAATTGAAAGATACAGATGATATGTATACCTTGGTACCAAGCCCAATTGTTTTCTGGTCAGACTGGGCAGGTGGTGCATCATAGTCTATTGGACCGAATTCTTTAACTTCTTCTGTCTTTTTCTTTTCAAGAGCTGACCTGGTTCATTGAAGGAGCAGAGGTCACAGAAAAAAGTTCCATACTAATGAGCTTGGTTATGTCTTGAGGGCGAGGAAAGTAGTATGCAAGACATGTGATAAACAAATCAAGAAGAAAAAAGGATCACATTTCCATGGGAACATCATGTCGTTTTTGATAATTTGGGAGAGTCAAGTGCGATTTAATAGAGGCCGGAAAAGAATTAGGCCACCAGAGGTTTCTGCTTCTTTTCCTACATACATAGTCTGTTTGCTATCTATATTTCTAAAATCTACTGCATGCTAGAAAGTAGAATCATACACACCTTCTAATGGTTTCCAGACGTTCTTCAAAGTCTAAATCAAAAGATCGACCAGATTTTCCTTCAAACTGAGAACTCAAACCAGGTGCCTCTGCAAGTAAATGCAAGAGTGCCTTCAGCGAAAATAAAACCCAACCAGCATGAAGGGGCTGCAATATCTGTTAATTACGCTATGCCATAAACAAAAAAATGGTTACTTCTGGGTACAGAAACAGACTGTTTGGAGGATGGTTTCCTGCAGCAAAACAATCCATATGAGATGTAATATTAACGGCATTGGAAATTATAATTGCTTAAGCAAAAAGAAATACAAACACTAACTATACCGTTGCTGCAACGCCGGATCTTTCTCTTCCTGTGATGCGGTTTCACATTTTTTCTCAGTACTTTGAATCAATAACGAAATTTCAAAACGCAAAAAGATATACAAATCAACTGGGAGGCGTCAAGAGAAAAAAAAAACAAATTGAAAAGGAACATCAAAAGAGCATAAGACGAAAATTTTCTGGAATTATACCTTTTTAGGGCCAAATCCACGTTTAGGATTAGAATCAGAGCAACGAATTTGAAAAACAAGAAGCTTTGAGTTAAATGAAACGGCGTTGGCCGTAGCTAGTGTCATGATCATCCTCTGCACGTCCTAATACAAGGAGATAATTTATGAGAAGTGATGAATAGTAACGAATGAACTATTCGGAGAAGTTTAAAGCATAAACAGGGACAGAAATTCGCTCGCCGGAGAATGACGATGAGAAGCTCCGTGAACGGGACCGGTGATGTGACTGTGTGAGATAAAGTTATAGTGGTTCTTCCTTCCTTCTCTATTTTGAAGATTGTAAATATATGGGCTAGATTCATGCTAATGTAAGTTGGGCTAGGCCCTTATGTACGGGCCCAAAAGAAATGTTGTCTTTTTAGATAACTTTCAATAATAATTGCTAACAAACGAGAATGATGTTAAGTGATAATTAGCGAATTAAGTGGCAGCGTATCATTGGCTATGATGTGTCACTCTCTACTCAGAGAATTACTGTTGAACCAGTAAGGAGTGAAGATAATTAGGTAATTTTTTGTTTTCTTTTATGAAAAAACGGAGGAAATTTATTTAGGAAAATAGCGCAAAAACAAATTCAGAAAAGTCTTTGGATTTACGCTGACAAAAGACAGAGAGGGAGAGAGAGAGGAGCAGGAGGGCGCTTCTTCGCTAGGACGAGCTTCGCTGATGGTGTTTTCCGTTTGATCACTCCCAGGAGCCGTAATTTCTTTCTCTGTTTTACCGATTTAGGGTTGATTTACGGAGAAACTATTCGCATGCTTCTTCTTATTATTTTCTTTTGTTAATTCGCCTCGTTGCTGAACGCATTCATTTCCTGTCTAGATCATGTAAAATTCTCTTGGTATTAATGTCAGATCTGACGCGATTTTTCGATTGAAGTATTAGTGTTTTGTTAATTAAGTCGGATGCAAAGTCACTGGATCTGGTATTTTATACTGAAATCTTACTCGATTAGATTTTAGGGCTTCATGCGATGTTTGTTTACTGCGTTATCCAGGAAATTAGGCTTTTGCTCATGGGAAATGACCCAAAAATTGTAGCTGAACCTTGGGGAATCTGCATTTAATTTGAAAATGATATTCGGTAGGTAAAGCGAAACATCAGGACTTGATACTTCTTTTTTTTCTTTCAGAAATTCGGTTTTGCTATATAACTATTAAGGGCTCATTACCGACTGAGAAAGTTTGAAGAAGCTGGAATCCACGATATAGCTAGACTTAGAGGGTTCGTATTAACTTGTTTTCGTTATCTGATGTGGTGTTTGGAAGATAGTTTCTAGTATACAAAATTCAGCGTCCAAGTTCTGGGGCGGAGTTGCCCCATAGCACTGACTTAACTCCTCTACCAATAGTCCGGAGGGCAAATTCAGCTCAAAACATGATGATGGATGAAGATATTGAGCAGGCCAGTTTGATGTCTTTCAAGGACAGGCCGAGGGCTTTTCCTAGCATGCGTAGTAAAACCTACAGTCCACTGGTAAAGCTTTTATTCCTTTCTCTCTTGACGACTTTTCTTATTGGCTGCGTCTGTGTATTTCAAAAACTTGTGATAAGTTCGCACCGATTTCCTACTATTTCTTTTAGCATCTTAATGTCATGAGCATCTTGTTTTCCTCTTTGAAATTATAAAGTTTTTGTTATCTTCTTTGGCAGATATTCCGAATTCTTAGGAAACTAAATGTTCGTGTCCTTTCTATACTTCTGCTTTTATGCTTTGGAGCAATCTTCTACATGGGAGCAAGTACTTCTCCTATCATTGTGTTCGTCCTCACAGTATGCATCATCAGCTTCATTTTGTCAGTATATCTAACCAAGTGGGTTCTAGCGAAAGATGAAGGACCTCCAGAGATGGTTCAGGTAGGCTCATTAAATTTTATGTGGTATTAATCATGACATTGGCTTCTTTTCTTCTTTGGTCTTATCAAACTATCTTAACTTTAATTTGTGAGGTTATTCTCTTACTTCTAGATATCAGATGCTATACGTGATGGAGCTGAAGGCTTTTTCAGAACGCAGTATAGCACTATATCCAAGATGGCCATCGTGCTAGCGTTTGCGATTCTTTGCATATATCTATTCCGTAACTTAACTCCTCAGCAAGAGGCTGCTGGTTTAGGAAGGTGATGATGCATGATTACATACACAAGATCTGTTTTATATTTTTCTTGTTGTGAATGATAGTCAGCTCATAGTACTTTTTGGTGCAGGGTGATGTCTGCCTATATTACTGTCGCTGCATTTCTTTTGGGGGCTCTATGCTCAGGTATTGCGGGATATGTCGGAATGTGGGTATCAGTTCGTGCTAATGTGCGGGTTTCCAGTGCTGCTAGACGATCTGCAAGAGAAGCATTGCAGGTTCCTTTATAGTTTAGTTATCTTTAGCATGACAGGCACAAATCACCAGATACTAAGTAGCAGATATAATGCAGATAGCTGTTCGGGCTGGTGGGTTTTCTGCCCTGGTTGTTGTTGGTATGGCTGTGATTGGTATCGCCATCCTTTATTCTACGTTTTATGTTTGGTTGGGAGTGGATACACCAGGCTCAATGAATGTTACTGATCGTAAGTCCTCAGTTCTGCTTTCTATGAAATTTCTTTTTCTGCATAATCTATACATCATCATACTAGTTCATAAGGTGATTGTTTTCTTTTCAAAGGATCATTTGAAGTGGTGAGCGGTATTTTCTTACTTATGTTATGACTTTTGTTGGTTTTTATTGAGTTGGGGTATTAAAGCAGCTTTAAGATTTGCAGTCAAACCTATATGCATTACCTGCAGTGGTGTGCATCGAACATAAATATTTTTTTTTATCCATTGGCCAGAACCTTCATTTCCATGGGCAATAGTGGGGGCATTGACTTGATAAATTGATTGAATATTTATGTTTCTCATACAGTGCCTCTTCTTCTCGTGGGATATGGTTTTGGTGCATCTTTTGTTGCCTTATTTGCTCAGTTGGGTGGTGGAATATACACTAAGGGAGCTGATGTTGGGGCAGATCTCGTTGGAAAAGTTGAGCAGGGTATTCCCGAGGATGATCCTCGAAATCCTGCTGTTATTGCTGATTTGGTATTTCACCTGTCCTTTTTGGTTCTTATTCTTACTTGTGTGATTTCTGTGTAAGTTTGGAAGAGAACATTGTCCGGGTTATTTATCTACATTACACCCGTCAAAAAGTTAAAATGGTTGTCTTTTGCCAATTGGCCGGTTAATGGTATTTTTATCTTCTTGTAGGTTGGAGACAATGTGGGAGACTGTGCTGCTAGAGGTGCTGATTTATTTGAAAGTATAGCTGCAGAAATAATCAGCGCAATGATACTAGGTGGAACAATGGCTAAGAAGTGTAAAATTGAAGGTGTGTAGGGAATTTCTCTTTAAAATTACTTCTCACATGAAATATGTCGTAAATATGGTTTGAGTTCCCGACTTATGGTGAGAAAATCAAAAGAACCCTAAGAAATTTTGTGGAGAACTCAAGTTCATTAAATTGCCTTCATGTTGACAGAAAAGTAATCTTTAGTTTATGGTGTGTTGCCACTACTTTAGGACGTGTTAAGTCGAACAGAATTTCTGTAGAGTTTCTAGTTTAGAAAGACCTTGTATGAATCTGTTGCATTATGTGAAATTTTAAGGAAGAATCTTTAGTGCAAGTTACCTTTAACCGCATCAAGTTTTATAAATAATATTATTTGACCAAACTCATACGCAGGGTTTTCAGCTTGAAGTTTCCAAGATCGGAAAAACTTTGAATGATAGAAAATGTTTGGTATAGACATCTCTTTAAACCGCTTACTCATGTTTGATACTTGCACATTTTTTTCAATTTTGCAGATCCATCTGGGTTTATCCTATTTCCTCTTGTTGTTCATTCTTTTGACTTGATAGTATCATCAATTGGTATATTATCAATCAAGGGAACACGTGATGCTAGTGTGAAATCTCCGGTAGAGGATCCAATGGCTGTACTTCAGAAAGGATATTCTCTGACTATCATGTTAGCGGTTTTGACCTTTGGCGCGGTAATCTTGTCTACACAACCCATTGATATTGCTGTTATTTCAAATAAATCTACGATATTTTCTTCTGAAGAATTATTTATGTTTAATAGTCAACTCGCTGGCTGCTTTACACTCCACAAGCTCCATCTGCATGGTTCAATTTCGCCCTATGTGGGTTGGTTGGCATCATCACAGCCTATATATTTGTCTGGATATCCAAATATTATACAGACTATAAGCATGAACCTGTCAGAACATTGGCTCTTGCTAGCTCAACTGGTCATGGGACCAATATAATTGCTGGGGTCAGCTTGGGTCTTGAATCAACAGCTCTTCCTGTTTTGGTCATCAGTGTAGCTATTATTTCTGCTTTTTGGCTGGGCAATACCTCGGGACTTGTGGATGAAAATGGAATCCCTACTGGAGGTCTATTTGGAACCGCTGTCGCTACAATGGGAATGCTAAGTACTGCTGCCTATGTTCTTACTATGGACATGTTTGGCCCCATAGCTGATAATGCTGGTGGGATTGTCGAGATGAGCCAGCAGGTAAATGTCACATCATTGGTTTGGATGGCTTCTCTGTCTTTACTCTATACTAATGTAGATATAATAAATGTCTTGTGTAGCCAGAAAGTGTCCGTGAGATCACTGATCTTCTTGATGCTGTTGGTAACACCACAAAAGCAACGACAAAAGGGTTTGCAATTGGATCTGCTGCACTTGCGTCATTCCTTCTCTTTAGTGCGTATATGGACGAGGTTTCAGCGTTTGCTAATGTGTCTTTCAAAGAGGTACATGTTATTATACATTTTTTGCTGTATACTTCATGTTCAGACAGCTTTTCATGCTCGTCTTCGGATCAAAACAGGTTGATATCGCTATTCCAGAAGTCTTCGTTGGTGGATTATTGGGCTCCATGCTTATTTTCCTCTTTAGTGCTTGGGCTTGCGCAGCTGTTGGTCGAACTGCACAAGAGGTTGTCAACGAAGTGAGAAGACAATTTATTGAGAGGCCTGGCATAATGGTGTGCATATTTTTTCTTTCGGCTGCTTTCCTTTTTCTTTGTTTATTGGCGTGTACCGTTGTTGACTAGTGAAAATCAATCTCCTGTAACAGGAGTACAAGGAGAAGCCAGACTACAGTCGCTGTGTCGCCATAGTCGCATCTGCAGCTCTAAGGGAAATGATAAAGCCAGGAGCTTTAGCTATAGCATCACCCATTGTAGTTGGTAAGTCATTAATGCTCCTAGGTCTCTTTTTTTCTTCTCTTCTTGTACTGAGACGACAGGATTGTGACAGAAAACAAACGTCTTGTTCTCTTTCAGGTTTGGTGTTCCGGATCTTGGGTTACTACACAGGACAGCCTCTGCTGGGAGCTAAAGTTGTAGCTTCTATGCTCATGTTTGCAACAGTTTGTGGTATCTTAATGGCACTATTCTTAAACACAGCGGGAGGTGCATGGGACAATGCGAAGAAATACATAGAGACCGGTGCACTTGGTGGCAAAGGAAGCGAAGCCCATAAAGCAGCCGTGACTGGTGATACGTAAGCATTTTTCGTTCTACTTTAAAACTCAATCAAAGTTCTTTTCCAAAATGCAAAATTCTGATTAGAATTCATTTGAAAACTGCAGGGTGGGAGATCCATTCAAGGACACAGCCGGTCCATCCATTCACGTCCTCATAAAAATGCTCGCAACTATAACTCTCGTCATGGCTCCTATTTTCCTCTGAAAGTGAAGCGTTACTCATCCATCCCGGCTTGTTTGCGCTTAAGACCGACTTTTGCACATATACTTAGAGAGAGGGAGAGAGATTGGTTATACAATGATTCACATGGTTTTGTGTTTAACTTCATCTGAATAAATGACATGTTTCGGTTTTTGAGTTTAGTGACACTTTTAAGCAACTCTAGTGACATTTTAATCAACTACATCTTTCAGGATCTTAACTCTCTTCACTCTCCTAGATTTCACCTTTCTTCTACTTCTTACTCTTCTTGATTTGCTACCAAATCGTACAGACTTTTGTCTACTCCGTATCCTTACGAGGCTGCGGTTGCTTCCACGATGGTGGTGGTTGTGTTGGCTTACTAGTTTTCTTTTTCTCTTATTTGGTCTTATGTTGTGACTGAGACTGTCTGATGAACTTGAAGTTGAACTTGATTCATTGTCGCTTGGGTAATCGTTAGTTGCAGCTTCTAAATCATGGAGACGCTTTCTGTTGCGGTGCACACGTTTGGTGTTGGTTAAACTGTGCCACAAGCAACGAACCATCTCCCAAACGGCGAACCAGTACGTTGCACAAGCCGCAGAAGTCATTTTGCAGATGCTTTTAGTAATACACTGGCAGATTCCAAGCTTGAACAAGAGGGTGAAGAACACCAAAACTGCAGAAAGAACAAACATTAAATTACCCGTAAGAAGAAAGTCGATTGCTTAACATAGGAAAGAGAGGGAGATAAAGTACTTATGAAACAGAGAGTTGAGATCATCAAGAGCTTCGCAATATCAGGAAGACAGAAATGTTCTATAAAACACGTAAGATCCCATGGCCCCGAACATACGTTTCTGTAAATAATTAGAAAAACAAAAAACGGCGATACAAAATCAACGACTTGGCAACAAATTAAGTGTAAATTCAGAAACAAGAAATGATGATGTCATACAAACAGGATCTTCCAATTGTGGCTTTGAACGGTGCAGTGAATATTTTGCCGATGAAACCTCCGACGTCGGTTGATGCGTTTCCTATAGCGTTGCCCATTTTCCTTAAAACTCAAGTGAGTGTTGTTTTCGAATCTAATTAATCAGTGACTCTCTCCATTTATTCATTT
The DNA here is from genome assembly GCA_900406285.1 of Biscutella auriculata. Lineage (NCBI taxonomy): Eukaryota > Viridiplantae > Streptophyta > Magnoliopsida > Brassicales > Brassicaceae > Biscutella > Biscutella auriculata. Next base: position 10,191 of record OVAO01000474.1, on the reverse strand, counting down.
TCACAGCAAACATGTTCATCAAACGAAAAGTGATGAATGCTTTTTCAACTCTCTGAGAATAATCAATCAGTAACATCTTCTGTCCGAGAAGAAGAACGAAGTTATATCTTCGCATACAGTTTCCCACGGAAAAATAATATATGAGAAACCGTTTCGGAACATAAATTTTGGAATACTTTTTCATGTCTATTTTTTTCTTTTTTTTTGTCATCTATTGTTACTGATATTACTTAATTGTCATCTATATGAGAAACCGTTTCGGAAAATAGAAAAGAAATACATAAGCAACTTAATTGTGTGTTTGCGCCATATAACCGAGTAAAATTTTGTCTCCATTAATAATGTTCAGATATATTAAGAGATTTTGTTAAACTCTGAATTTTATATTTTAGAGTATTATGTTAATTTGGTGAAGCATTAGAATTTTATAAAATATTAAAATTTTGTATTGAAAATTATGATATGAATGGAATAAATAGTCCACAAAACTCATATATTTTATAAATTGTTAGAAAATTTATTTTCAAAAATTATATGATTTGATGGATAGTATTTCATAAAAACCAAGATTTGTAAAATACTTGAATTTTGTATTTTGAATTTTTTCGATGGATATGTCCATAAAAACTAAGAGATTTTGTAATAACTAGAATTTTATATTTTGGGAAATTATGATTATTTGTGTGGATAATATGCCATCATAACTCGTATAATTTATAAGTCACTAAAATTTTCTATTTTGTGAGATTATGATGATTTGATGAATAATAGTCTACAAAACTAAGATATTTTGTAAATCAATAAGATTTTGTATTTTAGAAAATTATTTTTATTTGGTAGATAATAACCCACAAACACTGAGAGATTTTCTTAAATCCTAGAATTTTTTAAAGTTATGTTGAATTGGTGGATAATATTCCATAAAACGGAGTGATTTGTCGGATCCTAGAATTTTTTGCATTTTGAGAACTTATGTTGATTTGATGGATATGATCTACAAAATGAAAGATTTTGTAAAACGCTTGAAGTTTTTAATTTGAGAAATTATTATATGATATGGAGGGATACAAATCCATAAAAATTGAGATATTTTATCAATCGTTAGAAGTTTGTATTTTTGAATTTTTTATAATTCGTGCAAAACCACAAAAATTTGAGATGTATTTTACATCATAATAATTTCGTATTTTTGAAAATTATGGTGGTTTGGGGGATTATAATTCATAAAAACTGATATTTTTACAAACATTAAAATTTTGTATTTTAAGAAACTACGTTAATTTTTTGGTGGATAATATTCCACAAAAAATAAGAGATTTTATAAAACCCTAAAACTTTATAATTTGGGAAATTATGCTTAGTTGATGCATAACAGTCCAATAAATTGAAAGATTTTGTAAAACGCTAGAATTTTGTATTCCGTGAAATTTTGATGATTTGATGGATAATATTCCAAAAAATAATATATTTTCTAAATCACTAGAATTTTGTATTTTGGTAAATTGTGAGGATTTTGTATATAATAGTCTACAAAATAGAGATATTTATAATTTTGTATTTTGAGAATTTATGATGATTTGGTGGAAAAAAGGTCCACACAAATTAAAATGTGGATTTTGTATATAATCGCTAGTTTTGTTTTTGATTTTTTGGAAATTATGATGATTTGGTAGATAATAGTTCATAAAACTGAGAGATTTTGTAAAATGTTAGAATTTGTTTTCCGAGAAATTATGTTGATTTGATGGATAATAGTCCAAAAATAAGAGTTTTTATAAAAACTAAGAAATTTGTAATTTAGAAAATTATTTTTAATTTGATGATAGTAGTTCAAAAAAGTGAGAGATTTTTAAATTGTTGGAATTTTTCCCAAAATTAATAGATTTTGTGAAGCACTAAAATTTAGTATTTTCTGAAATTTTGATTATTTTATGGATAACAGTCCATAAATATTTAGATGTTTTGTAAAAAGTTAGAATTTTGTATTTTAGGAAATTATAATGATTTGCTGGAGAATAGTCCACAAAAACATATATATTTTATAAAATTCTTGAATTTTTTATTTTCAAAAACCGTATATTTGGTGGATAATAGTCTCCGAAAAATGAAATGTTATGTGACAAGCTACACATTTTATTTTTAGAAATTATAATGATTTGGTTAATAATATTCCAAAAATTGAAATAAAAATCGTTATAATTTTGTGTTTTAGGAAATTTTGTGATTTTGTGAATAATCGTCAATACAATTGAGAGGTTTTGTAAAATGGTAGAACTTTGTAATCTAGGAAATTATGATGATTTGGTGTTTATTATTCCACAAAAACTTAGAGATTTCGTAAAATGCTATAATTTTGTATTTTGAAAAATTATGATGATTTGATGAATTACTAGTAATCCATAAAACTTAGAGGTTTTGTAGATCGGAAGAAATTTTTATTTTGATAAATTATGTTAATTTCGGGGAAAATAATCCATAAAAGCTTAGAGTTTTATATTTTAGAAAATTATTGTGATTTAGTGGATAATAGTCAATAAAATTGAGAAATTTTTATAAAAGACTAGAATTTTGTATTCTTGGAAATTAGGATTATTTGGTGGATAATAGTCCAAAACATTAAAATATTTTCTAAATCGCTAGTAATTTGCATTTTGGAAAATTATTATGATTTGGTGGGTAATAGTCGATAAACATTGAGAGATTTATAAAACGCTAGAATTTTTTCTATTGGAAAATTATTATGATTTGCTGGATAATAATATATAAAAATTGAGAGATTTTGTTGAATGCTAGAATTTTGTATTTTGGAAAAATATGCTGATCTGTAGATAATAATCAACAAAAATTGAAAAGATTTTATAAAATACTAGAATTTCGTATTTTGGGAAGTTATGATAATTTGGTAGATAATAATCTACAAAATCTTCTATTTTTGGAAGACGTTGGAATTTTCTATTTTTGGAAATTATGCTCATTTGATGAATAGTCTACAACAATTTAGAGGTTTTTTAAACGCTTGTATTTTTGTTTTGGGAATCTATATTGATTTGATGGATAATAGTCCACAAAACTAAGATATTTTTTAAAATACTCAATTTTGTATTTTGGTGGAATTATGATGATTTTTGTGTATAATAGTTTATAAAAACCGATAGAGTTTTCGTAAAACAGTTGAATTATGTATTTAGGAATATTATGTTGATTGTGGATAATAGTCTACAAAAATTGGAAAGTTTTTGTAAAACGATAGAATTTTATAGTTTGAGAAATTATGATTATTCTAAAAGATTAAAATATCTGTAAATAACTGGAATTTTTGTATTTGGAAAGCTGTAATGATTTGGTGGATAATTGTCTACAAAAACTGAAAGATTTAAATTTCAAAATTTGTATTTTTTGAATTTATGATGATTTTGGGGGTAATAGTCCAAATTTATTTACGAGATTTTGTAAAACATGAGAAATTAGTATCATGAGAAATAATGATAGTATGATTTATAGTAATCCACAAAGAGTTAGAGATTTTTTAAAACGTTAAAATTTGTATTTTCAGAAATTATTATGATTTGGTGGATAATATTATATAGAAACTGAGAGATTTTGTAAAATGTTAGTTTAAGAACATTAATTTATTGGATAATAATCCACAAAATTGAGATATTTTGTAAAGCGCTATAATTTTTTCAGTTTGTAAAATTATGTTTATTTGAATGATAATAATCCGACAAAACTAAGAGATTTATTAAATGCTATAGTTTTCTATTTTGTTAAATTTTGATGATTTTATGGATAATAGTCCACAAAACCGAGAAAAAAAATAAACGCTATAATTTATTATTTTAGGAAATTATGATGATTTGGTGGATAATAACCTACAAAATTGAACGATTTTGTAAAAACGTTAAAATCTTGTATTTTGAAAAATATTTATAATTTGGTGTATAGTCTAGCGGTGGAATCTACTTATAAATTTTCAATGGTTAGAGTCTAGGTAGCTATAATTTTTTCTGTGGGCTTTTGTCCCCATAATTCTCAGGGCCCACCCTAATTTTAGGAAACATCAAACGAGCATAAGTATTTACTTGGAGGATGCATAGCTTCATGTGAGTCAATGGAGATGAGAATATATTTTGTAATGATATAACTTGTATTTTTCTGAAGTTATGACACTTTTAAGTCCACAAAAATTGAGACACTTTGTAAAATAGTATATTTTTATATATATATATTTTTTTAATCTTTTTGTGGATAATAGTCCACATAAATTTGAGATATTTTCTTAATCATTAGAGTTTTATATTTTGGGAAAATTATGATGGTTTGGTGGTTAATAGTCTACGAATATTGAGATATTTTGTAAATCACTAGAATTTTGTTGATTTGTGAAATTATGATGATTTATTTATAAGAGTCCACTAAAATTGCTAAAATTTGTATTTCGGGAAATTATGATTATTTAGTGATTACTCGTACACAAAAATGAGACATTTTGTAATTCGCTAGAATTAATACTTTGAGTATTTATGATAATTTAGTTGATAATAGTCCACAAAATTGATATTTCTGAAATAGCTAGAATCTGTAATTTAGGAAATTATGATGATTTGGTGGATAATAGTGTATCTAAACTAAAATATTTTGTAAAGCGCTAGAATTTTGTATTTTGAGACATTATGATGATTTTATGGATAATAGTCCATAAAATTGAGATATTTTTTAAAAGCTAGAATTTTATACTTAAGAAATTATGATGATTTTTTGGATAATAATCTATAAAATTAAGAGGCTCTATAAAACGCTAAAATTTTCTATTTTGAGAAATTATGATGATTTGGTAATGTACCAAATTTGATATATTTTGTATATTTCTTGAATTCGGTAGTTTGTGAAATTACGATTATTTGGTTGTTAATGGTCCACAATCCGATATCTTTTGTAAATCGCTAGAATTTGTATTTTGAGAAATTATAATGATTTGAATTCTAATAGTCTATAAAACGGAGAGATTTTCTAATACGCTATTTTTTGTAATTTGTGAGCTTATGATGGTTTTGTGGATAATAGTCCACCAAAACTGAGATAGTCTATAAAACGCTAGAATTTTTGTACTTTGAGAAATGATGTTTTGTGGATAGTACACATAAAATAAGAGATTTTTTAAACAAATGAATTTAGTATTAGCAAAAATTATACTGATCTGGTGGATAATAGTCTTCAAATTTTGAAAGGTTCTGTTAAACGTTAGAATTTTCTATTTTGAGAAATTATGGTTATTTTGTGGATATTAGTTCTAAAAACTGAGAAATTTTTTATGTTTATAAAAGTCTGAATTTTTAAAAATTATGTTGATTTAGTGGATAATGGTCCATAAAACTAAGAGATTTTGTAAAACCCTAGAATTTTGTATTTTGGAAATACATTTTGATTTGGTGGATAATAGTCCATAAAAATTGAGAGATTATATAAAGCACTACAAATTGGTATTCTAAGAAATTATGATTATTTGGTGGATAATATTTACCACGAAAACTAAGATATTTTGCAAACCGCTAAAATTTTGTATTTAAGGAAATTATGATGATTTGACGGATAAAAGTCCATTAAAATTAAGAGAATTTATAAATTCTAAAATTTTGTATTTTAATAAATGATGATGTTTTGATGTATAACAATTCACAATGTTGGAGAGATTTTATAAAACGCTTGAATTTTGTATTTTGGTAAATTATGCATATTTGGTGGATAATAGTCTACCAAAATTGTTTTTTTTTGTAAATGCTAGAATTTTGTATTTTGGAGAATTATGATTATTTGGTGAGTAATGGTACACATAAATTGAAATAATTTTTAATTCACTAGAATTTATTATTTTGAGAAATTATGATTATTTTGTGAAAAATAGTCCATAAACACTAAGCTATTTTATAAAACGCTAGAATTTTGTATTTTGAGAATTATGATAATTTTGTGGATAATTTTCCATAAAATTGAGAGATTTTGTAAACACTAGAACTATGTTTTATGTGTTATAAGAAATAATGATGATTATGAGAATAGTAGTCCGTAAAACCGAGAGATTTTGTAAAACCCTAGAATTTTATCTTAGAAATTATTCGCATCTGGTGGACAATCGTCCATAAAAATTGCGATTCATTTTAAATCCCAAGAATTTTGTATTTTGAGAATTATGATGATTTGGTAGATAATATTGCACCAAATTTGAGAAATTTTGTAAATTTCTTGAATTTGGTATGTCGTAAGTTGTGATCATTTGGTGGATAATGATCCATAAAATTTGAGATATTTTTTAATGCATAATTTTTACGTATAAATTTTGTAAGTAACTAATTTTATTGTATTTTGTGAATGTATGATAATTTTGCGGATAACAGTCCATCAAGATTTAGAAAATTTGTATACGCTACAATTTTGTAAAACGATGGAATTTTTTTTTTTGAAACTTATGACCATTTAGTGGATAATATTCCATAAAAATTGTGATATTTTGTAAATCACAAGAATTTTGTATTTTACGAAATTATGATTGATTGATGGATAATAGTCCACAAAAATTGAGATATTTTCTAAATCACGAGAAAATTTTTATTTAGGGGAAGTTATAGTGTTTTGGTGAATAATAGTCTACAAAAATTGAGATATTTTGTAAATCACTAGAATTTTTTATTTTGTGAAATTAAGATTATTTTTGGATAAGTCCATTAAAATTGAGAGAATTTGTAGAATGTTAGAGTTTATACTTTTTAGAAAATGTGAGGATTTAGTGAATAATATTTCACAAAATATAACAGATTTCGTACATCGGCTGATTTTTTTATTTTGAAAATTATGCATATTTGGTGGGTAATAGTCTTCAAAATTGAAAAGTTTTGTAAAACTCTAGAATTTGTATTTTTGGAAATTATGATTATTTGGTGAGTAAGGGTCCACAAGTATTGAAATATTTGTAAATCGCTAGAATTTTGTGTGTTTGGGAAATCATGATGATTTGGTTTGATAACAGTTCACAAAATTGAGATATTTTATAAATCGCTAGAATTTTATTTGGAAAATTACGATGATTTGATTTATGTGGTCAACAAAATTGAAATATTTTGTATATCACTAGAGTTCGTATTTTAGAAAGTTATTATGATTTCGGATAATTGGATTTTGAAAATAAAATAATCTCAACTGCTATGTTATATATTTTTCTATAACAAATTTGACATCAACGGGTTTACTGTTTGCACAAAGTGAAACTTAAATCACTCAACCATCTAAAGCCCCATGTAAGAGACGTAAAACTTCAATTGTTTGAATAGATTTTGTATCAATGGGGTCAGAGAATGATGGCAAAGAAAGGGCAAATGCATCTACTATATTACAAAGCAAGTGAAAAATAATAAAACTCATGGAAGCTATGAAACACATAATTTGAATTGTCATTTAGAGACATGTGCAAAGATGCCTAAAAAGGGAGATAAGCGTATATATGATCAAAAGGTAAATCGTGATATGAGTAATGAGATAGTCATCTACCATGATCTACAATTTAGATATGCAAAGTTTGAGAAGGTTAGAGTGAGAGACAAATATCTCAACACAGACTACAACATTGAATATATTTAGGAGATATGAAATAAAGAAATATAAAGGAGGTATTTGTTAAGCATCATGGTCAAGTTTATTTTACCTCATATTTATGGTATGTTTGTGCAACTCTCATGTGATATATTTTTCTCACTGCCCACTTCATTGATGATAGTTGGAAGTTAAATAGCAAGATATTGACATTTCGATGAAAGCTTTTCACACTAGTGAAAAAATGCTAATAAGATTCTTTAGTGTATGAAGGAGTGGGCTAAGAGAAAAAGGTATCCTTTATTACCTTGAATAATGCTATTAACAATGATAGTATGCAAAAAATTTTGAAGGAGCAACTTCAACTACTAATTAATAATAGTTTGTTGTGTGATGACAAATCTATGCATGTGAGATATTGTGCCCACATTTTTACTCCAATTGTGAAAGAGGACTTAAAAATAGCAAAACACATTTTGCATAACATTAGAGAAAGTGTCGGATTTGTGAAATCATCTCAACAAAGAATGCATACATTTACAGAATGTGTAGAGAGAATGAGAATTAAGAGTGGAGCTGATTTATCTCTTGATGTTCCTATTAGATGGAATTCAGCATATGAGATGTTTGTCAGAGCATTGAATTTAGGAAGGCATTTGAAATCATGAAGTTTGTGGACACAAATTATAAGTCATTATGTTTAAAGGATGAGCAGAACCATGAAGAGAAAATATGTGAGTTGTTGAAGCTCTTCAATGTAATTACTACTCAATTCTCAAGTTCAAAATATCATACATCTAATATTTATTTCACACAAGTTTGGAGGATTGGGTTGTTATTGAATTTTTTTGCAAATTGTTATGATGATGTGAAAAAAATAGTTGAGAAGGTGCAAGTTAACTTTGCTAAATATTGGGAGAAATGAGTCTTATTTTGGCTATGAAAACAATTTTGGATCTAATAATGAAATTGCGTATACTTGAGAAAATTTATGAAACTGTGGATCTTAATATTTCTTAGTCGAGAATTATAGAACTTATAAGAAATTTGACTATGTGCTATAAAGATTATAAGTAAAAGACTCGAGCAAGTTTTTCATGAATTTTACCTACATCAACACCACATGAGATAGTTACTAAATCTCCGATATTGTAAGTTTTTTATTTAGTACATAAATTGTACATATGTAATCAGATATTTATATTTATTACTTTGATGTGTTTCTTGATATTATAGAGAGATTGTCTTTCCCATATTTGAATGTTTTGAGTTACTACATGGATAACCAAAACCGACTTCGTGATTTAGTTTCTATAACATGTGATGTGTTCAGTATCCCGATCAAAACTGTAGGATCAAAGTCTATTTTCAACAATGAAGCTCATGTATTGACTCCCTATAAAAATGGCTTATTTCAAAAAAATGTTCAAGCTTTACTATGTACTCACAATTGGTTACGTAGTTTTAAAGAATATGAAGATAAAGTTTTATGTTTGATCTAATTAATCTATAATTATGTCAACTTCAACTAGTTCACATATGAAAATTTTAGGAACCATTGAAAGTTACGATCATATTGCAAATGAAGATACTAAAAAGATAACGAGTAATTTATAAGTAAAATACTCAAAATCAGAAGATTCAAATGTATCCTAAAACTATGATAGTTGATTAACTTAGTTATTTATTTAATTATTTTTTCATTTGAATTTGAGAATTTTATTTTATAAAGGGTATATACTCCTTTGGTCATAATTTTAAATTATTATACTCATTTGGGTAGAATGGGTAAATAAACAGAATAATTTAACGTATCATTAGTCATTAGTTGAGAACTTTTATTCATCACATTCACTTTGTTTTGATCCCTTGAGGGGTTGATTGGTTGATAGGCTGTAGAGACTTTTAATCGTTTTACAGTTTTTAGAGTCTCTTTTTATCCAATCAAAATTTAATGACTGTACAACTTTAATAGTCTTTTTATCCAATCAAAATTTAATGACGCTACAACTTTAATAGTCTTTAAAGTCCAATTTCTAAAAGTCCAAAAATTTAAAGTCACATATTACATTCTTTTAGAACTCAATTATTTCTCTCTCTTCATTTTGAATTAATTTTATTTAATTCATTGAAAATAAAAAATTATTTATCAAATTAAATATTAATTTAATTATAAAAATTTTAATCAAAAAATAATCCTTTTATTTTTTGATTCTTTTGAGTTCCATTTTCATATATATTTTTTCTATTATTGTAATTTAAAAGATTAAATGGTTATAATTAGTTATGATAATTCTAATATATTTTTATTTTTTTTTATTTTTTTCTCTCGACAGTTTTTGTTTTATTTGTTATAATTTTTTTTATTTTTTAAATCAATAATTATTATAAAATTTAAAGTTTTAAGAGTAGAAAGTCTTTAAAGTCTAAAATTTTTAAAGNTTTAAGAGTAGAAAGTCTTTAAAGTCTAAAATTTTTAAAGCCTAAAGTAAAAGTCTAGAGTAAAAACCTCCACCAATCGGGCCCTTAATCTTTTCAGTTGTAAACGATAATTAATTTTGTAACGCAAATAGATTAACTTCTTTCATCAGTTTAATATTTATTTAAATA
>OVAO01000473.1:0-20973 GCA_900406285.1 Biscutella auriculata | reverse complement strand
TAAAAGTTGTAATATTACTAGAATCGCACGCGTTGCATAAGTCGGCTAAAACGTAAATGTAACTCAGTTGTATCGTAGTAAGTAGCACTTCACGGCTGGANGGCATTCCTGTAAATACGTTTTTTTCACAACGTAATACAAGGGCACGCTGGGCATTTAAAAAATCGCAGTAATAAAAAAAAAGATTTGTATGGATCTAGTCATTTCGATTGAAATGTGTGCTATTTCAGTCAACTTCCCTATTTAGAAACCTTGAATCTTGCTCAAATTCGTTGATTCTTTTGGCTAAGATCTTGGGTTTCTTCCATAAAAATACAAGCTCTCATTTTCTTGGGTACTATTCACCTTGAGCAAAGTTTGGGGGAGGAACCACCCTCATGCTAATCATTGTTTGTTCGTTTTGTTTTTTTTCTTTGAGTCTCATTTGCATTGTTAATAGTTATGAATTTTTAGAAAAAATCAAAAAAATCAAAAATTTTCAAAAACCCCAAAAAGATTTTTCATTCTTTTAGGATCGAGTCTAGAATCATTTGCATAGGGAATTAGTGAAGATTTCGGGTTTTCCACAGAGTCTGTGTAGCCTTGGCGGGTATTCTTAGAAAGCATGTTTAGTGGGAAACGCGTTATATGTTGATTAATGATATGTTGTTCCTTCCTAACTGCTTACTTAGGCTCCAGAATTAACTCTTTCTCATAAGGACCTGGACTATAGCATAAAACCATGCCTGAAATCCCCTTTTTAAGTTCCCTACGTTGATTAGGAAGGAACAACATATTTGATTAATGATATGTTGTTCCTTCCTAACTGTATATGGTTTACCTAAGGTTCCTCCTCTCTTACAAAAAGCTTAAAGATAGAAAAAGAAAATAAAAATAAAAAGAAAGAAAAAGAATAAAGGAATAATTGTTTGTAGTATGGGGATTAAGCGTCTGGTTGCATAACCATTCAAGCTCTTATTCGACTGCTGCTAGCATTCACCATGATAAGGGGACGAGCGCCTGATTGTGCTAACAACTTAGGCGTTTGCTCTACCTATTGTGACGTCCGCAGTACGGGGATGGGCTCCTGGGTGCATAACCACTCTTTGAATCTCACTCAACCTGATGTGGAGTTGTGATAAGGTGATGGGCGTTTGTGCCTAAAAACACATGACTCTCATTCAACCTATCACGGCAGATCGAGTAGGTGATCCGGTTTGTAAAAAAAAAGATACCCAAGAAGATTTGGAAATTGAGATCACAACTCACAGAAAAAATAAAAAAGAAAAAAGAAAAAAAAGAGGCCAAAGAGCCAGTCTTGAGTAATAAGGATATGAGATGGGAATGGAACCTGGAGCGGCTTGAAATATGAAAGTTCTGAAAAATGGTGACGAGTAGGGAATATGTTGAACTGCAATAACTTAGATTAGTTACTTCTATAGTTAGTAACATAGAGCTTTTTGATGATAGCCTAGTTTGCATTAGTGACTGATCGCTTGATTGTTTGATGCTACTAGTTGCGGGTCACTCCTCCATGTCTTAATAAAATTGCTTGCTCGGTTTACCTTTCTTATAACTCACTGATCTGATTCCAGATTCGTTTTCAAACCTCTCTTCTTCACTTGAATTTTGCCTAGCTTGAGGACAAGCAAGGATTAAGTTTGGGGGAGTTGATATGTGTGGTTTTTAACGCCTTTTAAGCCTTGTTTTCATTCGGTTTTAATTAGTTTAGGATGCATTGAGGTCCTATTAGGCTTGCATTTGTATATTTTTGCATATCAGGTGTTTAGGAAGGACTTGTGCATCATTCGGGAGTTAAACGGATGAAAGAACTGAGAATCAACGCCTTTCAGCTCTAAGGATCGGTCATAGACCATCCAGGATCGGTCATAGCCTGATCAGTCCTGAGCATCGGCCAGAAGAGGAGTCACGATCGGTCATGGAGGCTTCAGTCTTATGGATCGGTCACAAGCTAAGCTGGATCGGTCACCCCTTGACCGATCCAGACCTTACCCGAGAGAAAATCTCCAAAACCCTATATTCTACTCGTTTTTACCCTTAGTAGCCTCAATATAAATACTCATTTGTCTCTAAAACACTAAGGAGAGTCACTTTTGTTCCATTTTTTGCCTCCCTCTTTTCTCTCTCACTTGTTCTTAGCATTTCACACTTTGTAATGCATTTTCTTTAAGATTTTAAGCTTTGATCTTGTTTGTATGTTCATATATTTTCTTGTTCTTGATAGTTTTTGTTAGATCTTGCTGATTTTGTGTTGATTTTGCTATTTCTATCTTCTTCTACCTTTTCTTGCTCATCTCTATCATGGTAAAACCAATTTTCTCTATAGATCTTTGTGTTTTATCCATGGATTATGAGTAGTCACCTTCTAGTGGGTGATTGGGCAAGATTAGGGTGTTTAGGTTCTAGATCTATGTGTTTAGTGCTTGAAATCACAAGTATCTTCATGCAATAAGATGCTATTAAGGCTTGGTTGAATTTGGCCAATTCAATCATTGATCTAAAGAAGACTTAAGCCCGAGAGGTGCTAGATAGCCTTTGGTTCATGTCATTCGCAATCCCGAAATATTATTCTTGAGTGAATAGTTTTTTTAGGGTGATTGAACTAGGAATCTTAATGCTTCTAGGATATGTCTCTAGCATGCAGACGCGAGAGCGCGGTGTTAGCATAATCTAGATAGGTGCTAATCACACAAGAGCGGTTTAAATCAATTTAGAATAATATAGATCTGAGATAGCCAATTGGATGAAATTAAACACATAGACTTAGGATTAATCGCTTGAAATCGACTGCCTGATTACCTGCCTAATATTTCTCTTTGAATTATCTATCGTTATTTATCTGCCTTTTTAGTACTTACCTTTACTGCAATAGACCCTTGAATCATGTTAGCAATATGATCGATTAGTGACAATTTTCGTTCCTACTTAGACTTAGAATAAACTTTATAGTGTATTACTATCTCTAGCAGCTTCCTACGGTGGTTCGACATTATACTCATCTCCGCTCCCATAGCATTATAAGAGTAAAGATATCGGTTATCATGGAGCATATCAGGATCGAAGAAACCAACGAGGGGGCTTGAGACAATCAGTCCGGAGGACGAGCATTAGAGCTAAGAGTAAAAAGGCAGGGTCATTATTGGCCAACACTGCTTAAAGACTGTGGAGCATACGCAGCCAATTGCGAAATGCCAACGCCATATGTTAATGATAAACATGCCCACAGAGATGCTCTCTACGGTTACCCAACCCTACCAGTTTATGAAATGGGTAATGAACATAATTGTCCCTAACCAAAGTCAAAACAAAAGAGATTCATGCTTATCATTACTGACTATTTTTCAAAGTGGGTGGAGGTAGAAGCTTATGCCAACATCAAAGATTTGGATGGAGTGAGCTTCATCTGGAAAAACATCATATGCAGGCACAGATTGTCGTACGAACTCGTCGTAGATAATGGCTCGCAGTTTATCTCGGCAAAAACTCGCATTCCTAGAGGCATCGTCTTGGCCAGACGATGAATTTCCGCGCTCCGCATGGGTGCTATGGTGAAATAGTCCATACCCTAGAAGTCGAGAGCGTGAGCACACCCCACATCAATTCCTAAAAAACATTAATTGTATCTGATAGTCACTCGAGATTTAGTAAGCCGAGCATAGATAAGCCTCGTTGATCTCCATACTAATCATTTATTGTAAGCTGAACATAGGTAGGCTTTACATAAACAAAAAGTTGAGCATCGACAAGCTTCACACAAAAAGAAAGTCGAGGCAGAGTAAGGTCTCGCGAGAATGAAAGTCGAGACCGAGTAGCGCCTCGCGAGAATAAAATCCAAAGCCGAGTAGCGCCTCACAAGAATAAAGCCAAGGCCGACTAGCACCTCCCGAGAATAACTACCGAGGTTCAGTAGCACCTCGAGAGACTAAAAACCGAGGCCGATTAGCGCCTCATGAGAATATAAGTCGAGGTCGAGTAACGCCTTGCGAAAATGAAAGCTGAGATCGAGTAGCGCCTCGCGGGAGACCAGGTCAGGGCCAAGTACCACCACTCGAGAAAACGATCTCGATCTACACCTCAATCACTCTTCAAAGAATAAGGCCTAGCAGTGCCTCACGCGTATCAATCCAATCTCTGTCATTTCCGCTCCTTGCAGAGCAGAGTGTCGGTAATCACCAGAACCCGACAAAGAAAAACGCCAGAATCACGAGTAGCAATCGAAGGAAGATGGTCTAGAAACACCTTGCGAGCATTCCAAAACNACCCGACAAAGAAAAACGCCAGAATCACGAGTAGCAATCGAAGGAAGATGGTCTAGAAGAGTGATTGAGGTTGGCTAGCGCCAAGACAAAAAGCAAACGCACGAGAGCCTCGAGTAAATCAAAAGGTTGAGATACCCATGCCTCATAACCAAGAACAGTTCTCGAAAATCAAGAACGCGTAAGAGAATAAGGGTATGTGCTTTCAGAGCAAGCTTGAGCGAAGGCGATCCTTAAGCTAATGAGGGGACCTAGTTAATCGCAATAAGGGCAGAGAGGTTCGATCAATTTTTGTCTTAACCTAACAAGATTTGTTTCGTAGCTAAGCAATCGAACTTAGTAGTACGAAGAGTACGAAATTAGCAAGAAGCTAAGGACAGTACTAATTGAGATGCAACGCGGTAAAAAAAGCATTTCATTTAAAGAGAAGTCAACAGGTTACAAAGGCAAGAAGGCCGAGCAGACAATCTACAAAAGGCACAAACGCCAAAACAAAAGAAGTCGGTGGCGAGCCACAACACGCTGAAACGTCATATACTACTTGTCGACGAAGGAGATCCCCCCATCTCGACAAGTTCGGAGACCGAACTAGGGAGATAATGTCGACATCCGCCCCATAATGAAGGACATGCCTCGAAGCTAAGGGAGAGAGTCGTCATAGCGATCGACGTGCATTCTACATTAGCTCCATCGAGCTCCTGATCTCTGCAAGAGTAGCAGAGCCGGAACCTCCTACCCTAAGTCATCAATAAGAATACCACGACAAGGAAATTACAGTCAACGAAGGGTGCCCGCCAATAACAAGCCCGCAGAGAGGAAGTAAAATCGCCGATAGAGACGCATCCTGGTCAAATGAGCAATAGAGACTTGAGTGAGAGATTCAGAGAACAACTCCACCAAGTAAACAACTTATAGAAAGGAAGGGTACTTTTAGAGAGAAAACGAGAAGGCCCAGGCAATGAGTATTCAAAAAAAAGAGTTGGCAATTTAATAGCGTAAAAGCTGCTCGAAAGCCATCATTACATGTCGAACCTTGGGAATAGATAAAAGAGGAAACAAAGCATCAGAAGAGTAATG
Organism: Biscutella auriculata; assembly: GCA_900406285.1. Classification (NCBI taxonomy): domain Eukaryota; kingdom Viridiplantae; phylum Streptophyta; class Magnoliopsida; order Brassicales; family Brassicaceae; genus Biscutella; species Biscutella auriculata. The sequence continues at coordinate 15,640 of OVAO01000473.1, read as the reverse complement.
ACCATTAATTAAAGCAAAGTCAAAAGGTCGATCAAAGTACAATGATTCCTGAAAATTCAAAAGAGCGCCAATTGAAAAGTGGTGTTTTTCTCTCGGTTGGTTGGTGGTTTATAAATGTAATATGGGTAAGGTGGGTGATCAGGATGTCGAACCAACTCGGGGGAATTAACTCACAAGTTTTATGATGAATTTTACTAAGTCTAGGTGGACTAAAGGGTTTGTTCTTTCACTAACAAACCTAAGCAGCAAACTAATAAAAATAAGAATTCAAAAATGAAGGAAACTCATGGATCAGGGAAATCGATACTGGTAGTGGTTCTCATGCTAGATCGGTTTACTAAACTCTTTTGGGTTTATCATATGTCTAAGAATTTCGACTATAGACTAGCTAACTCTCGTGATGGAAGCCTTTTTCCTAACATGCTACTACACAATCTCTTGGCAATAAAATATGAATAGAAAGCACTAAAGAATATTCCATACAGCAATCAGTCAATAGCTTAAACAATCTCTTGGAAAGAATTGACTAACAACCTATTCCCTGATTCAGGAATTTTATCAAGCACATTTCGGGTAATAAATCTCCTATGATCTAGATTAGGTTAGCTACTCCTATTCTAACATTAGGTTCATGAATAGATTGAGGATACTTATTCTATTTCAGATATAAACCATTTCCAGCAATCAAATCTACCAGATCTAATCCCTAATCCATAAGCTTATGAAGATTACTCACAATTCATGCCTAAAACACTTAGAGAGTTTTTAGACACGATATGTGAGAGGGATTGAGATTAGAATGAATTCGAACTAAGAATCAAACAATTAAGAACAATCGGGAAAAAGGAATTGTAATATAAAAAGTACCAATGTAATCTCTCACAAATGTTTGAGAATAATCAGATCTAAAACTTCAAAACCTAAGAAAACTTAAAGCAAAAAATGTGTCTAGGATTTTTCTATTTGAATCCTTTTATAGGAGATCAAAATTAAGGGCAAAAAAGGAAATAATCTTGATGTCGGCGGGGCCTACGCCAGTCAGTGCAGACCGGCGCAGTGACCGGCACTGATTCTCCGTTGGGCCTGGTTGAGTTCCGCCGGTCTGTCTTGACTAGAGGGCTTGACCGGTGGGCTTTGTCCAAAACGATATCGGTAAGCTTCGCCGGTCAGTGCACACCGCTAGGACTCACCGGCGGTCTTCCTCCGGATCGACCTGTTGTAGTTCCACCGGTCTGGCTTGACTGGTGGTCTTGACCGGGGTGGTTAGTTCTCCCGGGACTTAGCCATTTTTGCTCCGAAAACGCTCCATAATTGCTCAGTTCCTCTCTTTCCCCTTCTCTGTACCTGAAATGATGAAAAACATACAACTGCTACCTATAGACTCTAAAATGCATCATAAACTAATGCAAAACAAATGAAAACCGAATGGTAAAACCGGTAAAATACGCACACATCGGTTTCTTATAGAGGTTTATCAGTGAAGTATAGGGAAGATGGGTGATCGAGGTTGTCGAACCAACTCGGGGGTAATTATCTCACAAATCCTATGATAGATTTTACTAAGTCTAGGCAACACGAAAGGGGTTTGTTTGTCACTAACAACTCCTAAGCAATTAAATAAAACAAAGCAATAAACTGAAAATGAAAGCAAACTAACTAAACTGCAAATGATAAAAATCAGAATTTAAAAGAAACTTATGGATAAGGGGGTTGATAATTTATAGGAATTTTCATGCTAGAATGGTTTACTAACTACCCTTGGCTTATTCTATGTCTAGGAATCTCTAAACTAGACTAGCTCGCTTTCGCACAACTAGACCCTTTTTTAATCCTACCATTACACAAATCTCTTGTTAATGAAGCATTACTAGAAAGCATTAGATACAATTCCATACAACAATCAATCGGTAACCTAAACAATCTCTTGGAAAGAATCGACTAACAACCTATTCACTTAATTCGGGAACCTATCAAGAACCTCTCAGGTGATAAGTTTGCTATAGATCTAGATTTGGTTAGCTACTCCTAATCTAGCATTAAGCACATGAACAAGTCGAGAATATCATTAATTTCTACTATAGATCTTAACCATTTCTAGCAATCCCAAACCTACTAATCTAACCCGTAATCCATAAGCCTATAAAAGGCTACTCACAACTCATGTCTAGAACACTTTGACAGTTTCTAGACATGGTTTGTGATAGAAAACAAGATTAGAAACAAGAAACTAAAGCAAGAACAACAATAAAAACAAGAACAAGCATATAAAATAAACTTGCATAAATTAAAAGTATCAAAAATATCTCTCACAAATGAGATCTAAACTCCAAACCTAAGAAAAACTGAGAGAAAAACGTGTTTAGGGTTTTTGGGGTTGGGTCTTTATATAGGAGACCAAGAATCGATACAAATATGGAAAGTAGATTTGGGGCGGCGAAGCCTCCGCCGGTCAGTGCAGACCGGCCTACCTTGTCCAGGGCCGCTGCTTGGGCTGCACCGGTCAGTGCAGACCGGCGCACTTGGCCGACGCTTTTCCTCCAGGGCTCCCTACTCGGTCTTCGTCGGTCAAGGCTTCACCGGCGGGCCTAGCCGGCGGTTTTCCTCCAGGTTCCCCTGGTCGACGTCCACCGGTCTGGCTTAACCGGCGGCCTTGGAAGATCCCAGACTTAGTCGCTTTTGCTCGTTTTCGCTCCGTAATTGCTTGGTTCCTCTCATTTGCTTCCTCTGCACCTGTAATGATAAAAAAACATGCAAATGCAACCTAGAGACTATAAAATGCATCCTAAACTAAAGAAAAACAAGTGAAAATTGGGGGTTAAAATCGTTAAAATCCACACCGATCACTTAGTCATAGCTTGCCCTCAAGAAAAACAAATTATAAATTAAGGGTTGAGGTTTGAAAAACAAGAACCAAACAGCCTATAGTTTTCAATGAGAGTGTTTCCAACCTAGCATAACTACTTGTCTCATCACTCAAACACCACAACCATCAATCATCATAAATGTGCCAAGTCGTTCCACTCAACTAGTATAATCATGTTGTCCTACATTCAAATTAAACAAGAGCGAAACATGATCAAGGCACACAACAGTTTCAATAGGTTCAGACTAATGGGGATTCCAATGCAAAAGAGAAGGTTTCACACAAGGCATGAAGGTCGATTGTAATTTTGTTTCTCTCGCGGAGTAAAAGAATTATAGCAAAATCAGGAAAGATAAAGAGCAATTGGGGCATGGCAAAAAAAAAAGTGCAATTGGGGCATACAACATTGAACATATATTCTTCCCCCAAACTTTGACCCTAGTATCTACCCAATCCTTTTCTCTTGACCTTTTTCTTTTCCATTCTTATTTTGACTTAGGGATTTTCTTATTACTAGACTCTTTCTATCCCATCGTACTCCAAGACTTTTATTATTATTATTATTATTATTATTATTACTGGTTTTTTTTCTTTCTTTTTTCTTTTTCTTTTTCGTTTTTGTCTTTTTGTATTATTTTTTTAGCCTTACTCGGAGCATACAATTTATCTACTTGATTTCTAGAGTCTAATAGCCTTTAACTTCCTTTGATCCTATCCCTTTTTCTTTCTACCCATTTTTTTTCTCTTTTCAATATTTTCCATGTCAAACTCATAATCTCAAACTTAGTTCTACCCATAATCAGATCAAAATCAGGTCCTAGAGTTACCTAAGCTTTTCTTCACCTTTTCAATCAGTTCCCAAACATCCTAAGCTACTCAAACTGTTGTTCTCTTTTGTCGCTCTCTATACTTTCAGGTTTTTGCAAAATTGCAATCACCGAATAAAAAGGAGAACACGCATAAGTGTTTTAGGCTAGGGTGCAAAAAAGGGTTAGAGGGAATCATCCTAAAAATGAGAATGACCGAATTGAGCTAAATGTGTTTAGGCTAAATATGCTTAATTTCGTGCTTGAATATAGAAAATACCATGAAATATTATGCAACCAAAATCATGTTGATTAAAGTCAGATTAAAAACTCATATCATATTGAATCAATCCTAAACTAGCAAGTATCAAAGACCATGGGCTTAGTTAATCTTATATCAGGCATTGTACATAGAACTTCAAGACTTTCTCGAAACTACTAAGCCGGAATCGATGATCTAAAGTGAAGGTGTTTTGGTTCCCTTTTGAAAACATGAAGTGAATGTAATCTAAATGGGACTCAATCATAAACTAAGATGCAATGCAATCCTAGACACTTAAACCCGAATAAAAACGAAGATATTTTTGGTTTTTCTGAAATATTTTTTTATGATGCAAAAATGAGAAAACAAACTAGCAAACTTATTAGTCTAAAGGTGGTATCTCCCCCAAACTTAAACAACAAAGTCCATATGTTTATATGCTTAGAAGAGAGCCGAAGACAGGAAATTCGAAACAAAAACATGCTTATATACAAGGTGACAGAGAAGTACCAGAATTAGAAGCGGTAGGATTGACATGTGCGTTTTATCCTAGCGTTATGACGTGCGTGTGCCGGTCAAGCACACTGGTGTGTGTAGAGTGCTGTGATCCCAGCAGACATTTCCGTGTTGTTTGCGTCGGTCATGCACACCGGTGTAATCTGTCCAGAGCAAACCCGTACGTTCCACCGGTCAAGCACACCAGTGTGTGCAGACCGGCGGGACCATTCCCGTCTCGGCTGTATGATCTACGCCGATCAGCACGGACCGCTGTGACTGTCCGGCGTTGGCTACAGGAATTGTTTCCTCAACCACGCCTGTCAGCACTGATCGGTGGTGCTAACCGCTGCTTGCCCTCTGGGTACTCATACTTCTCCTTTCTCCCTTGATCATCGAGCTCCTTGTGATCATCAAACGTCAAAAACCAAAAACCAAGTCCAATTTTCCCAGAAGAAGAACGAAAAAGAAACAAAAAATCAAAAACCAAAAGTATGAAAATGGATAGACATGGGACTTCCTCCCAAGTGAGCTTGTTTAACGTCTCTAGCTTGACTCAAATGGGAGATCTCAGTTCAGGTTGTCACGAACTTTGGCTTTCTCCTTGTGGTTTCCTGGAAGTGGTCTTGGCTCACACTCTTGGATTCCATGAATTCCCAAATCCAATTTGATCTTGGCTTCCTTCATACTGATTTCAGCTTGTGTAGATGCCATGCAAGGTATGCCAAAGATCAGCTAAGCCTTGTTATCTCTCTCCATTTTCAACAACAAAAAATCGGTTGGTACCTCCACTCCTCTGAGAGTTACTCGAAGGTCCATGAGCATACCTACAATTTGTTTTAGCGAGTTGTCTGCCAAGAGAACTGCTGACCTGCTAGGAATAAAAGAAGTAAAGCCAAGTTTTTCAGTAATAGACAATGGCATTACATTAACGTTAGCAACTAAATCCAGCAATCATTCATCAAACTAAGAATTAAATAATGTGCAAGGGATCAAAAAACTCCTTGGATCTGCTTTCTTAGCTAGATCAATGGTTGGTCTGAGGTGAGTTGTGTCGCCTGGAATGAAGATTTTCTTTTGATGCTCGATGTTCTCGATCTTCTTCAAGACAACGTTCTTGAGTGAGTTCTGAACATTATGATTAGCTAGGACATTTTCGATCTCGGGCATTTGCGCTGACGTATCCCCTGGACCGTTCCAGCTTGCGCGAGAGGACTTGACGAGATGCGGCCGCGGCGAGAGCAAGGCGACCACGTTGCACGTTCTCCTTGTTTATGCGTTCAAACGAAAGGAGACTTAGGGAAACTCTGGAAGGAAAAGAAGATATTCAGTCGAGAGAAAATGAGAGGAAAGAGAGATTCGGTCGGTGGTGGAAGAACGGTTTCGTCGGGCGTCGCCGATACGGATGCACGACCGTACATAGGGGGACCAAGATCGATTCCCACGACCAGATCTTCTCCAAAGTTGACGCCTTTGTAAAGATCTCTCCCTTTAGACAAAAGATGAGATCCAGTCGAGAGAGTTATGCGAATGAGTGAGTTCGGATGGCGAAGGTGGAGGATGGTGACACGGTACAGCCGGTACAGCTGGTACAGCCTCGCCGGCCGTACAAAGAAGATCTCACGTAACTTGGTCGATCAGTTGGTCTCCAAATGGTAACTTGCTTCGACGGATCTTAAAAAAATGAGAAATAAAGACTATGAGGCGAAGCAAAAGTGAGAAAGAAAGAGATCCGAACGATGGAACAAGAATGGATCTTATTGTCTCGTAAGGATCGATCGCTTGGTCACTTAAGCAAAGAAGATCTGAAAGGCTGAGATTTGACACGACAAAGGAGGTTGGTTTTTGGATATGACGCACCGAAAACCCTAAGGAATATGACTCATCCTTAGAGAACTCTCAACATAATACAATTAAGGTTAAAATAAGTTTGAAAGTTGAAATGCCAAAAACGGCTACAAGGTCTTTAAATAGCAAACTTGAAAAGGAAGGAAAACCCTAAAAGGAAAAGGATAAAACACTAAGTTTAAGATAGAACCAAAGAGACTTCTGCAACGGTCATAAGGCCGCTTGAATAGCTCCCTTGGCGCGGTCATGAGGTCTAGTGCAATGGCCTCATCAAAACCTCAATGAGAAAACCACATGGGACAAAACTCATTGAGGGAAAAGAGTACCTAGAAGACCCCTTGATCCGACTTAGATAAGTGAAGGAGATGAGAGGAGGTAATAGATGGCCGGTTCTTCATCCTTCCTCCAATGGTCATACCCACTCTCTAGCTCGTTCCAAGTCCTTGTCAATGTGTTGGCTAGCCTCTTTGCTTGAGCTCTTGTGACTGGTCCAGTTGGGACTTCGAGCTTAGTNAACCTCCCTTGGTTCGGTTTCATCTAGTTGCTCGGTCACGCATACATCATCCCCTCCCTCTTGAAGAGGATTTGACCTCAAATCCGTGTGGTCTACATCAAAGGAAATTAAGTCAGCATTGTTGAAGCTAGGACTCATAGTATACTTACCTTGGAGGTCAAGTTTATAGGCGTTGTCATTCATCTTCTTGATGATTTCAAAATGACCATCAATCCGAGGCTTAAGCTTGGAACTTCTTTCCTCCGGGAACCGATCCTTTCTTAAGTGGATCCAAACCCAATCTCCTTCTTGAAATGATTGTGCCTTACGCCCTTTGTTGGCTTGCTTAGTGTAATATTTCGCCTTTGTCTCTATGCTGGCCTTCACTTGCGCATGTAGAGCTTGCACTTGTTCGGCCTTTTTCTTAGCACCTACACTTATACTTTCACTCAAGGGCAAAGGAATCAAATCCAAAGGGGTGAGAGGCACATAACCATAAACAACTTCAAAAGGGCAAAACTTAGTAGAAGAATGCTTTGCAATGTTCTAAGCAAATTCCGCATGAGACAAGATATCTTCCCAAGTTTTCAAGTTTTTCTTAATCAAAGCCCTAAGAAGCATAGCCATAGTCCTATAGACTACTTCAGTTTGCCCATCCGTTTGAGGGTGACAAGTAGTAGAGAACAACAATTTAGTACCAAGTCAAGAACTTAGTATCTCTATCCGAAACAATTGTCCTAGGCATTCCATGCAACTTGACAATTTCCTTAAAGAACAAGTTTGCTATATGAGTTGCATCATTCGTTTTATGACAAGGTATGCAATGCATCATTTTTGAAAATCTATCCACAACCACAAAGATTGAATCATGACCATACATGGTTCTAGGCAGCCCTAACACAAAGTCCATTGAAATATCATGCCATGGATGAGATGCAATAGGGAGTGGAGTATACAAACCGAGAGGCCTAGCAGTTGCTTTGGCTTGTTTGCATTTCACACATTGAGAACATACTTTCTCCACGTCCTTCCGCATGTGAGGCCAAAAGAAATGGTCTTGTGCCACTTGCATAGTCTTGTTGACGCCAAAATGAGCCATTAATCCCCCACTATGTGTTTCCCTGACTAATAACACTCGGAGATACCCGTGAGGAATACACAAGCGGTTCTTAAAGAATAAATAGCCTTCAAGAATGAAGTAATGGTCCAAGGCATGGGTTAGGCATTTGCATAGATGCTTTGAAAATCAGGATCACTAGAGTAAAATTCTTTCAAGTGTTCAAATGCTAATAGTCTAGCATCAAGGCTTGATAAAAGAGAATACCTTCGGGATAATGCGTCGGCGACCACATTATCCTTACCCTTTTTGTAGTGGATCACGTAAGGAAATGTTTCTATGAATTCCATCCATCTTGTGTGTCTCTTGTTAAGCTTGTGTTGGCTTCTCAAATGCTTGAGTGATTCATGATCCGTGTGGATCACAAACTCTTTCGGCCACAAGTAATGTTGTCATGTCTTTAAGGAGCGCACAAGAGCGTAGAGCTCCTTATCATAGGTCGGGTAGTTGAGAGTGGCGCCTCCAAGTTTATCACTGAAGTAAGGTATTGGCTTCCTTTCTTGTATAAGGACAGCTCCAATGCCAAGCCCCGAAGCNCCTTCAAGGTTTGGAACGCCTTTTCTTGAGCTTCTTCCCATTTGAACCCCACTGACTTCTTCACAACTTCGGTGAGAGGCGCGGCCAAGGTGCTAAAGTCCTTCACAAACCGCCTATAGAAGCCAGCAAGGCCATGGAAGCTCCAGACTTCACTAATGGTGGTGGGAGTGGGCCATTCCTTGATTGCTTTGATTTACTCCTTGTCCACTCTTATTCCATCAGCTGAAACAAAAAACCCAAGAAAAACCAAGTGATCCGCTCCAAAGGTACATTTTTCCAAGTTAGCATAAAGTTGTTGTTTTCTTAAGACACTTAAAACCGATTCAAGATGCTTAGCGTGATCAACTAGGTTCTTGCTATAAATGAGAAAGTCGCCAAACTACACAACCACAAATAATCCAATGAACTTCCTAAGCACATGATTCATGAGCCTCATAAAGGTACTTGGTGCATTGGTTAAGCCGAATGGCATCACCAACCACTCATATAATCCATGTTTGGTTTTAAATGCGGTTTTCCATTCATCTCCTCCTCTCATTCTTATTTGGTGATAGCCACTTTTCAAATCTATCTTAGAAAAGATTCTAGAGCCATGAAGTTCGTCAAGCATATCATCCAAACGAGGTATGGGGTGGCGATACTTAACCGTTATAAAGTTGATGGCTCGACAGTCTACGCACATCCTCCAGCTACTATTCTTCTTGGGGGCACCAAGATTACTGGTACATCACATGGGCTTAGACTCTCCCGAATGTATCCCTTGTCCAATATGTCTTCAACTCGCCTTTGCAACTCCTTGGTCTCCACGGGATTAGTTCTATAGGCCGGGCAGTTTGGTAAAGTGGCTCCAGGAACAAAATATATTTGATGCTCAATCCTTCTCTTTGGTGGCAAGCCGTGGGTATCCTCACCTGGAAACACATCACTAAACTGATGCAAAAGATCACTAAGTATGCTCGGAAGCTCCGGCAGTGGGTTAGTCACATTAGCAAGAGATTCCTTAAAGATAATTAACAACATAGTTTGCTTATTGTGAATAAACTTCCTTACTACACTTCGGTTAAAAAGGAAGTTGGAAGGCTTAGGTGAATGATTCTCATCCTTCCTTTGGAGATGGAGTTGGTCTTGAGCTACTTCTTGCGGAGTCATGGGTAGGAGGTAATCTTCTTGCCATTGTATTCAAAGGAATACTTGTTGGAGTACCCATCATGAGTCACCTTCCTATCATACTGCCAAGGTCTTCCTAAGAGGATATGGTCGGCCTCCATGGGCAGCACATCACACAAGACTTGGTCTTCATACTTACCAATGGCAAGAGGCACGTTTACTTGGTGTGATACCTTTAGCTCCCCTTCGGCGTTGACCCAATGAAGCTAATAAGGCTTCAGGTGCTTCTACATCTCAAGACCCAATTTCTGAACCATGGTGGTGCTGGCCACATTGGTCCAACTCCCCCCCCCCTTCAATAAAAAGGCTACACACCTTCTTCTTCACCACACATCTCGTATGGAAAAGGTTATCCCTTTGCTCATCATCTAATGCTTTCGGAAACAAGTTCAAAGACCTTCGAGTCACTAAGAGCTCTCCTTGAGCTGCCTCTTCTTCACATTCATCCACTGCTTTCTCATCCTCTCCTTCTTGCACTATCTCTTCATCCTCGGAGGTGTACTCACCATCGTCAAGTAGGATCATAACTCGCTTGTTGGTACATTCATTGGCGTAGTTCCCTCGGCCTTGACACTTGAAGCATTTCACATCACGGGCACGAGAGGGGTTAGCAATCCCTTTAGCCTTATCCTTGAAGGTAGTAGGCACTTCCTTAGCAATCTCTTGAGAATTAGGCGTGAATGTTTTCTTGGGAGGATTCCATTCCTTGTTGTAAGCCGGCTTATTGTCTTAGTTGTAGTTGGGCTTGAAAGGCGCCTTTCCTCTCCTCTTAAGCTGATGCTCTATCATCACTGCCTTATGGAGCATCTCTTCAAGCTCAATGTAGTGTTGTAACTCCAAGTGATCTTGAATCTCTCGGTTAAGGCCACCAAGAAACCGGGCCATAGTGGCTTCTCTATCTTCTCGAAGATCTGTCCTTAGGAGCAACATTTTCATCTCTTGGTAATAGTCCTCGACACTCTTGGAACCTTGGTTGTGTCTTCTAAGCCTTTGGTGCAAGTCACGGTGGTGATGGTTTGGAACAAACCTACTTCTCATGGCCGATTTCAAATCTGCCCAAGTTTCTATTGGTTCTTCGCCATTCCTTCTTCTAGACGTAACCATTTGGTCCCACCAGCTCAATGCATAATCATGAAACTCAGTAGCTGCCATTCGAACCTTGTTGATTTTTGAATACCAATTGCACTCAAACACAAGTTCGATTTTCTTTTCCCACTCTAAGTAAGCTTCCGGATCACTTTTGCCTTGAAATGGAGGAATTTTGATCTTGAAGCCTTCAATGCGTTGTTGTCTTTCCTCACGGTGATAAGGCCTTAGAGAGGCTTGGCTAGTGTGGTCCGAAAATGCATCTTCTTCATCTTGGTATCTTGGGAAAGCTTGTCTTGGCGGTGGAGGCCTTGGAAACCTTCCCGACTCTCTTCTCACATCTTGGGGACCCCTTTCATCAAAATCAGCTTCAAATGGTCTCCCATTCTGATTTCATTCTCTTTGTTGTCTATGGTGGAGACCTCTTGGTTGTCTCCATGGTCTTGCACGTTGAGGGAAGAAGTCTTCCTCTTCGTCCGGATAAGTCTCTCTCGGGCGCGGCCGTTGTGGGGTCCTTGGGCCTTGGATCAATTCATCAAATCTTTCATTGAGGACCGTATGAGACTAGTAGTGAGGTCTGGTTCAGGTGGTGGTACGGCCGGTTGTTCGATCCGAGGTTCGGTGGGCGCCGGTGGAGCTCACCTTCCAGTGGATTGAGGCTGAGCCCTTGGTGGTGACATTGAGCGAGCTCGGTTGCCTTGCAAGGCACACATTGCGTAGGAGTGGTTCACCGTGTTGGGCAAGTTTGAGACGTGGCACGGTGGAGATACGCATGGATCTTACGTTGGGGACCACAAGAGGCAGTCGTGAGTGCTTTGTCTCGTTCCCCTTTTTCTTTTTTGGCTTTTACTCTCAGCTTCTCCTTTATGGCAACGAGAATAGCGCCTATCCTTGCCCGTGGTGACTGATTGGTCGAGGTTGGTGTGCTGGCGTACGTATGGTTCCTTGTCGTCTAGCGAAGTGGTCCCAAAAACACACGAGGGCCAAACACGCGCGCGGCGACTGCTTTTGCTCGTACACCTTCGTCTTCCTCGCACAACAAACACAAATAAACAGAGAAAGCTCAGTTTTTGAACACCAATAATGACTTTGCGCAAAAAGTTTTGATCTTGACACGAAGAACCAAGAAACAACCCAAACGCACAAAGTTATCACCTTTTCGGGAAATTTTCAAACAAGATAAACGAAACACGCTTAAACAAGACAGATCTAGCTTAAGACTAACAAAGAACAAAAAAGATAAAATCTTTTTGGGTTTTCTTTCTAAACGATTAAGACAGTAAACGATGAACACACACAAAAGATTGATACTTTGGGTAAGAACGAAAACTCCCTGAGAACGTGAGTGAGTTAGTCAAGCTTGGGCTCTGATACCACTTAACGTATCCCCTAGACCGTTCGAGCTTGCGCAAGAGGACTCGACGAGACGCGGCCGCGGCGAGAGCAAGGTGACCACGTTGCACGTTCTCCGTGTTCCTGCATTCAAACGAAAGGAGACTTAGGGAAACTCTGAAAGGAAGGAAAATAAGATATTCAGATGAGAGAAAATGAGAGGAAAGAGAGATTCGGTCGGTGGTGGAAGAATGGTTCCGTCGGGCATCACCGGTACGGATGCACGGCCGTATAGAGGGGGACCAAGATCGATTCCCACGACCACTCTTCTCCAAAGTTGACGCCTTTGTAAAGATCTCTCCCTTTAGACAAAAGATGAGATCCAGTCGAGAGAATTATGCGAATGGGTGAGTTTCGGACGGCGAAGGTGGAGGATGGTGACACGGTATAGCCAGTACGGCCCCGCCGGCCGTACAAAGAAGATCACACATAACTCCGTCGATCAGTTGGTCTCCAAATGGTAACTTGCTTCGACAGATCTTAAAGAAATGAGAAATAAAGACTATGAGGCGAAGCAAAAGTGAGAAAGAAAGAGATCCGAACGATGGAACAAGAATGGATCTTATTGTCTCGTAAGGATCGATCGCCTGGTCACATAAGCAAAGAAGATTAGAAAGGCTGAGATTTGACACGACAAAGGAGGTTGGTTTTCGGATATGACGCACCCAAAACCCTAAGGAATATAACTCATCCTTAGAGAACTCTCAACATAATACCATTAAGGTTAAAATAAGTTTGAAAGTTGAATTGCCAAAAACGGCTACAAGGTCTTTAAATAGCCAACTTGTAAAGGAAGGAAAACCCTAAAAGGAAAAGGATAAAATGCTGAGTTTAAGATAAAACCAAAGAGAATTCTCCAACGGTCATAAGGCCGCTTGAGTAGCTCCCTTGGCGTGGTCATGGGGTCTAGTGCAATGGCCTCATCAAAACCTCAATGAGAAAACCATATGGGACAAAACTCATTGAGGGAAAAGAGTACCTAGAAGACCCCTTGATCCGACTTAGATAAGTGAAGGAGATGAGAGGAGGTAATAGATGGCCGGTTCTTCATCCTTCCTCCAATGGTCATTCCCACTCTCTAGCTCGTTCCAAGTCCTTGTCAATGCGTTGGCTAGCCTCTTTGCTTGAGCTCTTGTGACTGGTCCAGTTGGGACTTCGAGCTTAGCCTCCCTTGGTTCGGTTTCCTCAAGTTGCTCGGTCACGCATACATCATGCTCCCTCAATTCTTTCAAATCCTCTATGAATTTCATTTTTCTTGCAAGTGCTAGACGACCTAGAAAAGGAATTTGAGGTACATATGGCTCAAGCACTGGAGGTTTGTACTCTTCTACTTCGAGTTTTTCCTGAATAATCACACCCCCACTGAAAAGCTCATTGTCCTCGATGAGATCTATAGTAGATAAGGCTTGGACAGATGCATGAGTAGGCAACTCAGACTTGCCCAAAAGTTGTCCCTGAGGTCGCCTATCAGACTGGGCGACTTGGGCGATTTGAGTGTCTAGTGCCTTCATGTGTGTCGACATGTGTTCAATCTTCCCATTGAGGTCTTTGTACATACCATCAACCTTTAAGTTAATCTCCCTCTTGAAGTTGTTTAGATCAGCTGCATACTTTGTCTGACCATCTAGCAATTGTTTAAGCATAGAGATGCTCTGATCATCAACGATATTAGCAGCATTTGGCTGAGAATAACCTGGTGGTTTTGTGTTGAATTGTGGTGTTTTCCTCCTTGATTTTGGAAATTGCTCTTGTTCATAAACTGTTGTTGAGGCTGGAAATTCTTATGTGGTGGGTACACTTGATCATGAGGATTATAAACATTATTGCTTCTGTATGAGAGGTTTGGGTTGGGGTTGTAGTTGTAGTTGTATTGTCTCTAGTACCCTTGATTACCCACATAATTGACCTCTTCTTGGTCATAGTTTTCAGGATAGTCCTCATTTGGTTCAACAATGTGAACCGATCTCTTCTAAATATGCAGCACTCGATCCTACTTGTCATTCAAAGCTTTTAGATCAGCCTTGTAGCTCGATTCAGCTGAGCCATCTTTCTTGGGAATAGAGCGATCGAAATCTCCAGCATGTGATGCATCACTTTGAGCCATTTTCTCAATCAAAACCAGTCCATCTACATAAGATTTGTCAAAGAAACTACCTTGACTTGCAGTGTGAAGCATTGCCTGATAATCTTAATGTAGTTGTATGTGAAAAGTGTCTAAGAGGCTCTCAAGAGTAAAGCCATGGTGAGGGCATTTCAAGGTGTAGCTCTTGAATCTTTTCCAAGCATCATCAAAGGATTTCATGTTCTTTTACGCAAATGTAGCAATGTTGCTCCTAAATTTTGCAGTCCTTGATGGCGAGAAAAAAACGTGAGAGGAAAGCCGTCTTGCAATCATCCCAACTTCTTATAGCTCCATGTGCTAGTCCCTTATCCCAGTTCTTTGCATCACCTCCCAGGGAAAATGGGAACAATCTGAGCTTGTAGGCGTCTTCAGAAACACCATTCAGCTGAACTATACCACACACCTTGTGGAAATTGTCCAAGTGTTCCAAGGGGTCTTCATTTTCCATTCCATGGAAAGGGTTGTTCATAACCATAGTGAGGACTCCTAATCTGATTTCGAAATTGTTGGCACCAAGTGGAGGGGTTGAATGCCATTCCTGTTACCATGCACCGTCAGTTCATTGGTTTCTCATATAGTGGGAGGAGGGTTTGGACATCGTCCCTGAGCTGGTGAACCTGGTAGTTGGGTTGAACCTGTGGGATTGGATTCCCATCGCCATTCTCCTGCTGATTATTGACATTGTTCGTGTTGTCGGCCATCTCTTGCTCTTCAAGAAAAGCTTGTTGTTCTAACCTTTGTTTTTCTTTCCTTAGTTGACGTTCTAGAGCCTTGATATCTCTAGGTTCTTGCAATTGAGTTTTGAAACTTTAGATCTAGTGCTCATACACCCGAATAAGAAAACAAATGTAGAACAATTAGTAAACTGTAAAATGAAAAGAACCTAGTCCCTAGAAAATGCAAAAAACTAATGGTTATTTGAAATCCCGATTTAGAAACGGCGCCAATTGATAAGTTGTGTTTTTCTCTCGGTTGGTTGGTGGTTTATCAATGTAATATGGGTAAGGTAGGTGATCAGTGATAACATGTTTTATGTCTCCTTCCTTTTACCGCTACTATAGACTAGTAGAGCAGAGGAAAACAAATCGGTTGCAAATAAAAGATGAGGGTATAATATCGAACCAAATCAGGAGGTTTCACTAGAGACAACGGACCATATCAGGGAATTCTAGGTCTAAGCAGGATTCTACGTCTGTCACTAAAAATCCTGTTAAAAACTGTCGATTGATTGTAGTAAGAGCAAGTGACCATAGGCAAGTAATTAAAACGAGGGAATAAACTATTAAAGACAAGNGGCAAATAGATTTCAGGCAGTAGGTCCTATTTCTAGGTGTTCCGGTTTTGATCTTATCCTAGGTCTAAGGAATTAAATATGGATCCAGCTGCTCTCGCGTTAAGGACCTTTCTCGGGATTTCCCTAACACCGCACTCTCGTGTCCAAACGCTTTAGGA